>LQNK01000189.1:360628-401678 GCA_001586405.1 Phoebis sennae | reverse complement strand
GGCAGATTTTTATAAAATTTCACATGCTGATAGACCAATATTAGGTGCAATTTATAGGCTACATTTTATTAAAAAAAATATATTTTTGGGGTGGCTCTCCAAAAAATAAATTCGCGAATACAACATTGAGTGAGATTTCATTGGAAAGGTCTTTAAAAATGGTATCGAGGTTTCTTATTGCGTTTTCTGCTAAAATAAATATTTTTTGAGATATATGCTTCTAAAGTCGTGAAAATGTCATGCCACGTGATAATGTAAGATTTTGGTTTAGTTGCCGACATGCCTTTTTATACTCTTAACGTATAGATTAAGACGTTAAAACACTCAATGAATCCTCAAAAACTTTCATAAAATAACTAACTCTCTGCCCGCGGCTTCGCTCGCGTGGGCTTCTATTTTCTGTATTTTTAAGGAGGCGCGCGCTCTGTGAGATTTTGGTCAAAGCTATTTCCAAAGAAATTTATTAAAAAAACTATAGACATGCGCATATATCACTGGTCCTGCGATCGTAATTTTTTTAAACTTTTGTTGTGCTCCTCTAAAAATACAGAAATTAGTAGCCCACGCGTGCGAAACCGCGGGCGGAAAGCTAGTATTATAATATAAATCAAATTATATTAAAGTTCGATAATTATACAATGTCACGAATAGTTCCAAAATTGGGGACATGGTAAATGAATTTGTCATTTAATAATTTATCCTTACTTTCGTTTTTAGAATCCCGCATAATCCCTTCTGGAGATAAGCTGTATTTTATAATGGAAAGTAGATGCAAGTTTGAGGGACGCCATGGAATACAGTTTGTAAATAATAGATTGATTTACATTTCCATTTATTTACTACATCTTTTAACGGTACAGTGATTGGTGGATTTTAAAATTAAATGCTCGGGACGCGGTGTGAACGAACATTTATATAATTTATTTGAATATATATAATGAGAAGGGTCGTATTGAATTATTGTATTACGAGGTTTGACCGTGAAATTGGTCACATTTATGTTTGTGGTAACTGTATTCATACCGTTATATTACTACTAATAGCGCAATCATCCCACTAATATTATAAATGAGAAAATTAGGATGATTGTGTATCAATTACGCTCTATCTGTAGAACTGGTCTTGATGAAATTTAGCATACAGATCAGTTCTTTACTGGATTAGGTCATACCTTTTTTGTATCTACTAGTTGTGCCCCGCGGTTTTACCCGCATATATCTGTTTTCCTCGTTCCCATGGGAATTGATCAATATCCTTTCTTAGCGGATGCCTACGTCATAATATTGACCTGCATGCCAAATTTCAGCCCAATCTTTCCAGCGGTTTGGGATTTGCGTTGATAGATCACCATGTCAGTCATTCAGTTAATCACCTTTGAGTTATATTTTTTTTTACCCCGAAATTAAAGAGAGTGAAGCCGCAAGTAGAAGCCAGTTAATATATTGATTTTCACTCCCATTTAGTTACAACCAATATTTTAAACCTTGTAACGGTACAATGACAGGCGTGTATTAAAATTTAATGATCAGGAACGGCCCTGTACGTGGTAAACATTTATATAATTTATGTTGAGAAGGGTCGCAGGTATTGAGTTATTGTATTACGAGGTTTGACCGTGAAATTGGTTCCATATATGTTTGTGGTTGCTGTATTCGTATGAATATGAATCCTAACTTACTCATTATAATATTAGTGAGATGATTGCGCTATTAGTAGTAATATAACAATACCGTTATAAATTTCATCAACATCAGTTCTACAGATACGGCGTAATTGATATACAAACATCTTAACTTTCTCATTAACTAATAGCGCAATCATCTCACTAATATTATAAATGAGAAAGTTAGGATGTTTGTATATGAATTACGCCGTATCTGTAGAACTGATGTTGATGAAATTTAGTATACAGATCAGTTCAGTCAGTCAGTCAGTCAGTCATATCTAAAACTCGGGGTCTGTCTATATATATAAAACTCATATTATATATATAGACAGACCCCGAATTTTAGATAGACCACGAGCGAAGCCGTAAGTAGAAGTCAATAAATATATTAATTTTTACTCCAATTTAGTTACTACCAATATTTTAAACCTTGTAACGGTACAATGACAGGCGTGTATTAAAATTTAATGATCAGGAACGGCGCTGTACGTGGTAAACATTTATATAATTTATGTTGAGAAGGGTCGCAGGTATTGAGTTATTGTATTACGAGGTTTGACCGTGAAATTGGTTCCATTTGTGTTTGTGGTTGTTTTATACCGTTTTACTATTGATACGTATTACGACTGAAGTTATTTTTTTTAATTTTTCCATCAGTTGTTTTTTTAACTAACGATGTGATATTAATTGCTATATTTGCGTAGAATATAAATAAAATATATTTATAAAACACAATAAAAATAATATCAATTAAATTAGCCGTTTAACCGCTTATACAAGCGTAACTGAAATTTCATGGAATTAAAATATATCTTAATCATTAAGGCCTTATACTATGGCCCGATCCCAATAAACTGCAGAACGTCATAGTATTACAGATACGAATCGTTTTCATTAGCGGTACAATCGAAACGAAATTTTGGTGGTCATGTTACCGCCACGTTTTTATAAATACGCTTAAGACTGACGGCTAGTTCCTACTAGCCGTCAGTCTTAAGCGTATTTGTCCTCATTGTACTATCTGTTAGTAAAACGACTCGTTTGGGAAAAGTTAGTTCTATAAGTGAGTGAATGTGTGAAAACTCATGGTGAAATTTGATGCAATTTTAATTGACTTGCTAATCTCTCCTTTATAGGGACAACGCCTTCTATAGATTTTTACGAAAATTCCTATTGGATATCTAAATTATTAAATGATTTTCTATGACGACAATCTTCAACAAATAACACACAATGTGAACACAAAACATTACTTAAAAACAAACAAATTGTGTTACTGTAATTAAAGAAAATTACAGGTTTCACATTCGTAGAGCCTCTACTAAAAGTTCAATTTAAAATTTAGATTACTTAATTAATAGGAAAGTAAAAATAAGGAAAAGTATAACGTCATTATTATGTATGGATCAGTATGTACCTAATATGACTTAGGTAAGAACTAAGAACGTCAATGTAAAGTTAGTACTTACCTAATCTACGCTAATATTATAAAGAGGTAAACGTTGTCTGTTTGTTTGTAATGAATACATTCAAGAACAACTGGACCGATTTTAAGAATTCTTTTACCATTAGAAAGCTACATTATCCACGGGTAACATAGGATATATTCTATAGGTTATATTACATTATGCTACGGGAGCAAAGCCGCGCGGATCAGCTAGTTATAAATACAAGGATTAATTAATTTTCAAAAAAATACACAGTCACTATCAATCTGTACTCTCTGGTCTCAATTAAGACTCGAAACCAGTGACTGTTAACAACCAAACCACTATGGGTGTATGAACGATACATCACTTGTGAAATCTTGAATATTGTCGTGATTTCTCGGAGGGCAAGGTGTTGAGGTGTATATAATGCAGTTGAATCCAATAAGATAGACGGTTCAATATCACTCCATTGACTCTTGCGTCTATTTCAGGTAATTATTGGTGCTATGACTGGACAAAACATGCTTAATACTTTAAAAACCAATACGTAAGTGACTTACTATAAGCCTGAAGATGTTTGTGTTGTTTTCCTCTCCTATTAGCAATTACCTCAAACCAAGCTTCATCAAAACTTACGACCTTCAAAAAATATTCTACGCTATTCTGAGTGGCTTGTCGTTACTCCTATTTGTGGTGTTTTTTTGGAAGGCGTCTGCTTTCAAAATAGCTTGCTTTCAGAATGTCTCTTTTCGTACAGTCTCACAGTCAATATCACTTAATAGTATAAAACCTCGCTTTCAACATTTAACGTTAGATCTTTTGATTTCGCAACGGACTTTATGCGGTTTTTCACTGCCGTTTAGTTTCATACGCTTAATACATATCATTTTTATTACAATACATTGGTCGGATACTATTCTGCCTGACTAATTCTGATAACACAACCTAACCACATGCTAGAACTATTGTTCTACGGACGATGCCTCACTTGTGAAATCTTGAACATTTAGGCAATTTCTCGGAAAGCAAGCAAGGTGTTGAAGTGTGTATAACGTACTTGAATTCCGTTGAAATCGATACTGTACGGTTCAATTTCGTCAAATAGAATACGAGCTGCTTTCTGTATCTGTACGTTTAGATCTTTAAAACTACTCAAAAGATTTTCAAGGCGTTTCAATGTCATTTAGGTATTTCTGGTTGCTTTACTAGTCTATGAATTATTGTTGGGTTACACTGTCAGCCTAAAGTTCATAAGTGAAGTTTGATATTTTTATATTTTATATATATTTTCCCAAAAAGAAAATAAGTAAGTGTACAATTTTCCTATTTCTTTAGTTCATAAACTATAGCAAGACTTACTGTAATAATCCATCGAAATAAGTCTATCGGATAAATAGAAAAATAATTTTAAGGGTGAACATATATTTACACATGTGCCAGTAAAACTGCGTACCGTAGTTAGACTGATATTTGCCAAAACCAACAATCCCTAATCTTCCAAAATATTTGTTTGCAAATCATTAGACAGGCTTAAGGCGCTTAGGGCCCAATATGGGGGATTGAAATAAGTAGTGTTGTTAGGGACCTCAATCCCCCTTCCCACACTTATCATACGAAATCCTATATGTATTCAAACGAAACTTTCCTCCTAACCGAATTTCGGCTAATCTCTATAGAGATCAAACAACTGCACGGGAGATATAATAGTGTACAAGTGTGTGTGCAAACACAGGTGCACTCTCTATTCCTTTACTCTCATAACCCGATGGGACAGCAGACCGATAAGACCGGAGAGAGATCAGGCGCAGGACCGACGGCTCTACGTGCTCTCCGAGGCACGGGGGTGTTCCAACACCGCCAACTTCCAAACTCAGGGCTGTTACTATGATTTCTTTGTCAGAGAAATCCTAATTTTTTTTGGCCCCACCCGGGAATCGAACCCGGGACCCCTCGATATGTAGTCAAACATGCAACCACTAGACCAACGAGGCAGTTATATCCATGTGACAATTGTTTATCAAACATTGTTCAAATTATCACTAAATTAAATGTAATTCATAGATAACACTTTCTTCAGCACCGCTAACTTCCAGACTCAGGGCTGTTACTGAGATTTCTCTGTCAGAAAAGTCCCAATGACATTTTTTGGCCCCACACTGGATTCGAACCCGAGACGCCTCGATCTGTCAAAGATGCAACCAAAAGACCAACGAGGAAATCAGCGTATGTAATGTTAGTACCTTGATGTCGTATATGGGGCGTGAGGTATATTGTATTGGTTTTGCGGTAACCTCTACAATGCGAATCTAACTCAATTCATAACGGCGTAACTGTCAGTTAGATGAACGATGCGATTAGCACCTATGACACATTTGATTAAACGAATGATTTTTTCTCTTTATTTATCTACTAGCTGAGCTTCACTGAGTTTCACCCGCCTACACATTCTGTTTCCTTAGGATTTTCGGGAAAAAACTCCTATATCATTGCTGGGGTTCCATAGAATCTCTGTATATGTTTCATCTAAATCAGTCCCGTAGATTCAGAGAATTATTTTATAGAATGTTCTACGCTTAATACTTAAGTTGACGAGACTGTATATCAACCTCGCAATATCTGAGCTAGAGTTTGCGAGTATACATTTGCCACTATTTAAAAAAATAGGAATACCAATACAGCAAAAAAGTCACCACTATGAATATGAAATTCTAGTACCTATTTCAAATATTGTTTTTTAAAGTCTACTTCATTGAAGACCTCTATACCTTTTCTAATGCTCTCCACTTTCCTGTTATTTGTCTTTGACTTACCCCAGGTTCATGTTAGCATGGTCTTATGTAATATATATCTCCATAGGTGACTGTTACAGCGTACTTTCATACACTAACCTCTAACAGTACATTTTACACTGTACACTAGTTACAGTATGTACGTACCTCTCAGAGCCATGGTCGGCAACAATACCAGCGCCTGCAGCATCGACCAGAAGCAGGACCGTTCAGTCCTCATCCCGCAGACTGTATGATCACCTCAAGCAGTACATTTTACACTGTTACACTAGTTACAGTATGTACGTACCTCTCAGAGCCATGGTCGGCAACAATGCCAGCGCCTGCAGCATCGACCAGAAGCAGGACCGTTCAGTCCTCATCCCGCAGACTGTATGATCACCTCAAGCAGTACATTTTACACTGTTACACTAGTCTATACACTGTTCATTTTACACTGTCATTTGGGGACGACGCTACTAAAAAATAAAATAAAACTTTGTAAGACCACGTAAAAGGGGAAAATAATATTCCTTCAAGTTCTCTGGTGAAATTATTTAATATATATAAGACTTAGTTTGCTGTCTCAGACTCACAATAAGGTTAAAATAAAATTATAAAGACTTTTTGTTTTTTATTTTGTTAAGTTTCGAATATTCGTAGTTTAAAGTTTTTTTTTTTAATTTTTAACATAAATTTTAAATAGACGAACATCTAGTTACTATATTAGGTCTTCATCTATTCTGCTAGCTGTTAACTTGGCTTATGAAAAAAAAACACAATTCTAACAAACAAACAAAAATAAGGTAACTAATAAAATTTTCTTATATAAGTAACTTAAAATATTCAGTTCGTATCATTACGAAACCAGCTTTTATTTTTGATAAAATTTAGCTTCTAAGACGAAATATGAATGTGAAACAGACTTCAATGATAGTCATTTACATATCCCGCGAGAGAATCGTTGTCAAGGTTTGGATGAAAATAGATAAAAAATATAAATAAGGTTGCCAAGAACGCTATCTTTTTAACCGACTTACAAAAAAAGGAGGAGGTTATCAATTCGACCGTATATATATATTTTTTTTTTTTTTATGTATGTTACCGCATATCTCCGGCGTTTATGGACTGATTTGGAATTTTTTTTTGCATTCGAAAGAGTAGAGTTCATGTGTGGTCCCATATAAATTTGGTTCAAGTCAGATCATCCATGTGGAAGATATTCCAGGGAAATCCTCGAAAATCAGCGGAATAAGCTCTGCGGTTAAGATTTAATGATGTATATATCAACTGAATTGTGACTAGATGATGTAATTACCCTTCACAGGACACTAAAAAGGATAAAATAAAAATTTTTGCCAAAAAATAGAACCGACTTCCTCGCTCTAAAAAGTAGAAAATAACTTTTATTTCATTTTAGTTGAAATCTATACAAAGTCGGTGCCTTATCTATTTTCAATTTAACAAGATTTTGCACCGACTTTATATAGATTTCAACAAAAATGAAATAAAAGTTATTTTCTACTTTTTAGAGCGAGGAAGTCGGTTCTATTTTTTGGCAAAAATTTTTATTCGTAAATATTAAGAAACTTATCCAAATTGAATGATTAGTTATTGCTTGTATTAATAGTCCCACAGATAGCTACAAAACCATTATTATTTTTAATTGACATTTCATATAATTGAGAATTCTATTTTTTTTTTTATTTAATCCGATATAACGTAACAAATAATTTTAAAAATCACAATGTTATTGAATATACATATCAGAAAAAATATTGTTATAAGAATATACTTATGAATGTTTTTCTTCAATTAATCAAATATAAATTATACAATCTTAAAACAACAACGAGCACGACCGATTCAATCAAACACAAGCCTTAGATAAGATTAAATCATTTACACTCCACCTTTGTTTCAATACAAATTGATCGTAACCAATTAGTAGAGCCTCTTTATTGAAGGATTCACTCGAATATTATTTATTAAAGAGCGATTTGATTCAATCAATTAAATCATTTCCCCAAAAATAAATTAGCAACAAAACTGATTGAACTCGAAATTCTACACGTGTACAATTACATCACATACAATATATGCGCTTCTGAAGCCTTTTATATAGTGGAATTCAGACAGAAGATTAATGTGTTCTACCTACAGAATAAATAGTAAATTTTATGTAACCTTTTTTGTATAGAACTATAACTTTATTTTGAACAACGTATTACTGTGGAACATTTATATTATATTTGATCGTATTAATAAAATATTACCTCAATACGCTAAATAAAGAATCACGGAAATAAAAGCTTATCGTCACACGGTTCCACCCAAAACTAAAAGGGATTAACACAAATTAAAATTATTGCAACTATGTACCAGTTAAACTGTTAATCCTTTACTATCACAATCACAAACATCGAAACGTCTACACGGCGTAGCGCATCACGTCCGCCCCGTAGGCCGACCCGTAGCACACTGAGCGTACCGTAGCACACAACTGTATTCTACGTAGCGGTGCATGAAAAGGTTCGTACTCAAACGCTTAAACTGCGCCTTTTTCATGAATTCGAGTGTCGTTCACTGTGGTTTGTTTAAGAAGGCCTTTGTAAGTCACATTTTGTAATGGTCAAAGGACTATGGTTATTTTTTCATATTTCTAAGAAGCGGTTGTGCTACACCCTTTTTGTGTCTGTTTAAAACCCTTTGTGTTTCGTTTTCAAGTAATGTGACAGTGATGAAGCTGTTGGCGTGTATATAATAATGGGTGTATTGTGTCTGTGAGAGTAAAATATGCGTTGTAACGTTACATTTTACAAGTTTTGTTAAAGTATGTTTTAGATTTTTAGTTTTAGTATGAATAAGCTAACATGCTCTTTATTTCACAGCGCTGTTTTTGCTATCATATTTCGAGCACTTTCGTTCGATTTTTGTTGCATTCGTTCAAGAATTTGGCGGCAGATGCGAAAGACGTAGAGTTATTTGAAAAATTGAAACCTAGAAAAATACAAGTTTCGATGAATTCATATTGAAAGGATATTCGTGAAATACAAATTTCTATACATTAGTCAGTGAACTAAAACTAAATTATGATTAGTACTTATTGATTGTAAATTTAAGAAATTGTACGCTTTTATTTTGGATGATGTTGTTATTTTGTTGTGTTAGGTAGCTTTGTCAGAGAGAAAACTTCTAAATTTGTAAAACATAATCAAATTAAATTAAACATTCCGAGAGCTTGTACCATTTTTGGGGAGGTGTTTTAGCTATGGAATATTTATGTTGAAACATACCATTAGCTAATAATGCAATGCAATGGTTATGTGACAGCCAGTCATTTTAAAAAGTTGATAAAACTTATTATTCAAATTATGTATAAGTTTGAATTTATTACGATAACTTAAACCTTTTAACATATTTTAAATACTCATAAGTTATAAGCTTATCATAGTTTTGACCTTGTTTATTTTATGTTATAAGTTAATGCTGGTGTTAAGGAAAATTCGTATATTTTAGTTAAGCTCCTTAAGTTATGACACGTTATAAAAAGATTACTTGTGAAGAAGCCGCCGACGACCTAAGTGTTTTCTCGCCGCTTATTACGGCTGTAAGGGGAGACAAACCTTTTTATTTTATTTTTAGTCACATTTATGTATAAAATCGGATACTTTTAAGAAAATTTTATTTACATATGTAAAGCAATTGTGGATTACTATCTTAAAATCTATCCAGTAATTTTTGTGTCATAAAAATTACAAACACACATGTCCATGTTTCCTCTTTGTAATATCCATGTAGAGAAATGTAGAATTGTATAATTTTACTGGTTAAAACCAAACTAAAAAAAAAATTGGGTTCGTAATGTCACATATTAAAACATTTTTTGACATTTAATCAACAATAAATATCTACAATGTTTTCTATTTTTAGGGACTTTTAACGAATAAACATTCAGCACCGTCGTACCCTAATTTATTTAATTACACTAATATTAATTAATCCACAAAGAACTATATGTGCTTTTATTTTTAAAACTTTACAATTTGTCAAAATTACACAAAAATAGTTCACAATTAATTAATTAAACAAACTTTACAGCGGAAAAAACAAATATAAGTGTCAATTGAAATAACTATAACGAGAGTGGCTCGGAACACTACGATTCATAATTCCGAATTCGTTTCACTACTACACATCATTGAATTATAATTATTTGCATTTGTTTTTGATATAATATAACATAATAATAATGACAAGAACTTTTTAAAAAAAAGAGGTAATTTACACGAAAGAATAACTTACCAGTTGTACCTCAATTTATTTAATGCTAAAAGCTGGTAATCAAAAATCATAGAATAATTCTAAAAAGAAAATGAAATGAGATGATTTATTTGTAAACCAATATAAAGTCCGATTTATAAAAAATAAAATATAAATTATTTTATACTTTTTAGTGTGAGTAATTCGGTTCTATATTATGGCAAAAAGTTATTATGAGAGTTTCCCATAAAAAAATTAGGCAATTAAATCAATTGTATAAAGCACTACAGCAGTATAGAACAGCCTATATGTTACAAAGCTTTGTTTGGTGGCATATCCAGTCGTCTCAACAGTGTCACATTTCAACAACGTCTCGTATCGTACATCATTATATTAGACTCATGTTACAAGCACGAATACATAATTATACACTTATGTCATAACTACATAGTCATAATTAGACATCATTATAAAACTAGTACAATATATTATTTATTATATTAATATATTAAATGATGGATTGTTATTTTTTCCAATAGTGCTTTATTTGTATAAATTTACTAGCTTTTGTCCGCGGCTTCGCTCGTATTGATTTTGGGGTCTATACATCAATAGAAAGTATCCTGTTACCTAATCTAACAAATAGCTTATCTATACAATAAATTTTATCAGGATTCGTTCAGTAGTTGCGTCGTGTTTAACACAAAAACATACAAAGATTCACATCCCTCTAATATTATTAATGTGTAGTACACAGAGGTAGGGTAAATTCACATTAGTATCAAACAAGTTAATGGAACCTGTGTACTTGGTTACCGTGTCGAGGCTTTTATTATTTAGCTTGTTGCACGGCAAATAAATTTGGTAATTTTAATAGTAATTCTTATGCTTACTTTATGTAAATGTCGACATATTTCTAAAAATTTAACATATAAATAACTGTTGCCCGCGACTTGGTTCGATTCAAATTCGAGGTATAGACCAAAACTATCCTATTTGTATACAACATCCCAATACGTTCTGATATTTTTATATTAATATTAGTAAAAGGTGGAAAAATATATGAAAAACATTATTCCTATTTTCCAGTACACAGAAGCAATAATATTATCTCAAAACAACAAACAAAATTAATATCGCAAATGTTTTATTATAAAAGAGAACAAAGGTTGAACACCCCAGCCAGGCGTCATCAATTATAAGGTTTCAGATCACAAGAAACCACAGAAGTTTCTTTAAGAAATCGGTTTAATTCGTGTACATCGTAAATCGTTTTTCTTACTTTAATATTTTTTGGTGCTAGAACATGAGTTATAATGGTTCATGACTTTGCTCTTTCAAAGGTTAGGTTATATTTATTTTGGGCAGATATATACGTCTAGAAAATGACTTCCTGTTCGTCTTTCAATCTTATATATTACAACTAGCTTTCCGCCCGTGGCTTCGCACGCGTGGATTACTATCCTATCTTTAAAGTAGGATCAACCTGCACACGATGTGTAAAATTTGGTGAAAATCGGTTAAATCGTTTAGAATTCCACCGCGGACAAACACTGTAACAGGTAATTTATATATATTAAGATTTATAATACAATTACTTATATGTACCCTAGTTTAATATTTTCAGTTGTTTTACATATTCATCGTTTCTTTATATCAATACTAGCTGATCCGCGCGACTTCGCTTCCGTAGCATAATTTTATATATATCATCAATAAAATATATATAGCCTATGTTACTCGTGGATAATTTAACTTTTTAATGGTGAATGTTTTTTTAAAACCGGTCCAGTAGTTTTAGAGCTTATTCATTTCAACCAAACAAACAAACAATCAAACAAAGTTTTCTTCTTTATAATATTAGTGTAAATAAATTATAAGATCAAATATCGTCTTACTCTAAGGATAGTTTTCTTTATTTACATAATATCTATCATTTTTTTTTTACATAATATGTATTAAAGTTTACATAATATGTAAAAAAATATTAATTATGTTTATAAAACAGTCATCAGAATCGTCTACACAGAGAGTCAAGCACAACATATAAATGTACAAATCAATGAATACAACAATTAAACACAAGTAATAAAGTTGGCTAATGAAATTCATATTTCACGTAGGCTTTTAAACTGATTTTAAATGGAAATTTATTCATTATCAACATGCTTTTATGATACCCTGCGCATTTTATTACCGTTGTCAATTAGTTTACTAACAAGGATAAAAATAGCCAAATTAAACCTATAATTATAACGTATTGTGAAATAAAGCATGTTTTTTATGTTATAGCAGGCAAGCGGGGCATGCGGTTCACCTGATGTTAAGTGACTGACCGCAGCCCATGAACATCTACAACATGAAATATCGCAGATGCCTTGCCGGCTTAAAGGATAGGGAGAGGATCAATGATAGGAAGTTGGGAGAGGAATGGAATGGGAATATTTATTAAATATTTAATTATTTAAATATATAAAGATAGCCATCTTCTTCTGTTTCAAATATAAACTAATATATATACGTGGCCCGCGGGATCACCCGCGGGATCACCCGCATACATCTCCCATTCCCGTAGGATTTCCGGGTTAAAAAGTCGTATGTCCTTTCTGGGGTTTCAAACTATATTGGTGCAAAATTTTATTCAAATTGGTTAAATGGTTTAGGCATTAAGAAGAGACAGATACACAGATAGAGTTACTTTATTACTACTATTAGTAAGGATAATATGGAAAATTCAATGACAAACGCAAAAACTAAACAAACGTTATATAAAATATAAAAAAAAAATAAAACATAATATATAATTCAATTAAATACAAGCTTATTAAAACATTCCAGGAATTTTCCACAAAATTGTAGAATGATATAAATATTCAAATTCTTGTAATAAAATTATTCCGATTATACGTATAAGTTTCCATTTGAAATATTTTCATATTTAATACAAGTTAGCCTGCGGGGTTTTTAATACATTTATTATTTAAAACGCAATATTCAAATATTTTCTTTTCATAAAATCGGCGTGTACCAGTATTATACCAACTTATAACTAGAGGCTCGCTCTGAGCTAGAACTCACGTTCTAATGTATAATTCAAGACCTATTATTTGATACCACACTCGGCTATATTCATATGACAATCGCCTATTTAATCCCACCCCCATTTATATATGAACTAGCTGATCCACGCGGCTTTGCTCTCATAGCATAATGTTATATATATCGTATAAAATATTGCCTATGTTACTCGTGTATAATGTAGCTTTCGAATGGTGAAAGAATTCGAAATCGGTTTAGTAGTTTTTGACCCTATTCCTCACAACCAAACAAAGTTTTTCTCTTTATAATATTTACATAACTTCGCTTATAAATTTTATCCAATAAACCGTTGATTTTTTATACCCGCTGTATAGACGAGATTAATTATTTTATTAGCAAATTTCATAACTTTTGTTCGGCTTTATAAATAGAGGGGAGAATAATATACTTGAACAAACAGCCATAAACCTCATCATTTATTACCATCACTTTACACTATGAATAATAAATAGGTTTGACGAAATATTTTGTATCGGATTTTAGGGTTTACGATAAAAAATATTGACGAATGTATAAAATATTTACGTTTGTTAAATTTTTGTTGGTATTATAAGGAAGGTTTGGTCTCTGACCTTTTAAAAATAAAAGAAAATAACTTTATTCTCAAACCAATTTAGTTTATAATTAAAATGAGTTTGAGTTATGGAAACAGAATACTTACCTACTCATATTATGAATGCGAAAGTAGTTCTGTCTGTTTGTGTCTGTCCTTCAACTACTGATTTGATTTGAAGGAAATTTTGTACAAATATAGTTTGAAATCCGACAAGGACATAAGATAATTTTTATCCCGGAAATCTTACGACAGAAAATGTACGCGAGTGAAACCGCGGGTCACTACGAGTCAATAATAGATTATTCGAAAATCTTTTTACAGGCGAATTTCTGAAGTTCCAATAAATAAATAACCTTACACTTCCAAAACCCTGGATCGTACTTCAACCATAAAATATTACCATTAATAAAAACGACAACTAAGCGATAAGATTTACAGTCCCCTATTGTTGTCCCATCGAAGTCCGATGATAAAATATAGAAATTTTCCGTGACCGGTAACAAATATTAGTCTAAGATCTCGTATAAAATTTGACGCAAAACTTTTTATATGAATAAATATAAATTTCTGGACATTTAACACAACGCCATCTAGTCACAAACTAAGCAAAGCTTGTACTATGGACACTAGATAACTAATAGACATACTTTTTAAAATACTTTTAAATACGTAGATACATAGATATAAAATTCTTTGTTGCTTTTGATAACAAAGGTGAACTTAATGCCTAAATGGCATATTCTACCAGTTAACCTTTTGTAGTGTAGTACATACTATAGATAAATTAACATTCGGCAGTAAAAAATAACAATGTTCATCACATCATAAATTCTACTCGTCACGATCGATCCCACACCCTCTGGGGCAATAGAGCTGTATCCACTGCGTTTATATTTTGATAGCAAGATGATTAAAGTCTTTGACTTTTCAAATATATTCATAGTTATTTTTTGTATCCATGTAATATAATAGCTCCCCAGAACGATTTCGGTAATCTCAACAGAGACTAGCCAGCTGCGCAGGAGATATTATAGTGCACAAGTGTACGCGCGAACACAGGTGCACTCTCTTTTCCTTTTACTCTCATGACCCGATGGGACCGACACGACCGGAGAGAGATCAGGCGCAGGACCGACGGCTTTACGTGCTCTCCGAGGCACGGGGGTGTTCCAACACCGCCAACTTCCAAACTCAGGGCTGTTACTATGATTTCTTTGTCAGAGAAATCCTATATTTTTTTGGCCCCACCCGGGAATCGAACCCGGGACCCCTCGATATGTAGTCAAACATGCAACCACTAGACCAACGAGGCAGTTATATCCATGTGACAATTGTTTATCAAACATTGTTCAAATTATCACTAAATTAAATGTAATTCATAGATAACACTTTCTTGCAATATGTTCTATTCATAGAATTGTAAACATATCTTTTTTAAAGAATAATTGAACTATCTATTGATAAAAACCGCATAATCTATTCGGTAGTTTTTAAGGCTTTCGCCTAATAAATAAACAGACATAGTCAGCTTATTTATTAGGCGATAGTTTATAGTAGTACTGTGATAGTTTGTAAAATGTCTATAAAAACAATGATATTGACATGCACTTTTTTACATTTAAACAACAAGTCTATATATTATTAAGTCTTAGTTTATATTATATACATTTAATAACCATATTGAAAATGGGGTTTGGTAATATTATGCCTACCTTTAAGTTAGATACATAAATAGTATTTTTATATACTCAAAATAGTAAGATAAACTATGTATCTAGTTGGTAAGCCTTGTTAAAATGAACAAAAAAAAATAAATGTATGTGTGTACATTTCATAAATTGTTTCCCATAAACAGATAAGCAACGTCTTTTTTACGTCGAATCTTGTACTACACCGTTTTATCGACTAGGTACATTAAATTCCTGTCAACAATAACATTATCCATCACTAACTCGTTGGGGAAATGGTTTTATGATATTAGAGCAAACGTATTGAATATCTTGATGATATTGTCAACTATTTTTAGGTTGTTTTACGATCTATTTTTCATAAGAAATTAATTTCTTTTAGTTCCAAGTGTATTGCATTACATTCTACGTTTATAATAGACTAGCCAAGCCCTACGGTTCCTAACTTCGATCTCTAACCTAAAGATATACCAAGTGTCATCAAAATCGGTTAGGCATTTTTTGCGGGAAGGAGTAACAAACATACATCCATCTTATTCATTTCTGAATCTATAATATTTGTAAAAATGGTAGAAGAGAGAACATTAGATTGTCCAAATACTAAGGGGCAATTAAATCTTGAAAATTTACAGGTAGGCAAAATGTAAGCTCTCAAACGGAAATATGTTTATCCATATACTTTTAATTCTGCTAATGAATAACAACGTTTTTTTTTTTCATACAAAAAAAAAAAAATAATAAGCCAAATATGATACAAAGAGTACTTATTATATTTTTCCGCGAATACTACAAAATCGATCATGCAACTGCTTCAAAAATAGAAAATGTACGGATTTCCGAGTATTCAGAAAATATTTGTATTTATTTATAGAATTGAAATACCTATATTGTAAATATTTGAAACGCTCATCACATTTAATACTGAATTTTTGAAATACCATAAAAATATGCATTTTACGATGGAAAAAATAAACTAAAACATTTAACTCTAGTGCCCTGATATAAAAACTGAAAAGTTTGATAATCCTTAGTTCGATACTAATATTATAAATGCAAAGGTAACTCTTAATGTTTAACCCTTTTTGAGGGGTAAACCACTGAACTAATTTGGATGAAATAATGTACCAAGAGAGTTTGAAAGTCGAGATTAGATATACGATGGATTTGGGTGGATGGGTGATACAAAAAATGTACCATATGACAATAATGGCAATAATAAAATTTCTGTTGAATTGTAACTCAAGCTATATTCTGAGATCTAGGACCACTTTCTGGGGTGGTGTTTGAGCCAAACTGAAAACTTATTATACCTTGACATGGAACTGCAGACTTTGCTGGTGAGAAGCGGTATAATAACAATATGTGTAGTGCTACAACCATAACTAAAGATCATAATCAGTATAGCTATAAGACAATATCTATAAAATGATTGAAAATCAATTCCTCATTTTCACTACTATGCGTGTAACAACAGAGCACTACCAGTATACCAGTATAAGACACTCCTTATAAAATGATTAAATTTTTTTCTAAAAATAAGGTGTATATTAAGACCTAAGAAATCTTTACATAGGGTGTCAAGATAACACAGGAGGGAATTGTTACGTGTTGTGAGGTCGATTTGATTTGCGGACGTCATTCCAGGAATCGTCTCGGGTCTATTAGAGAGACCTTTAGAATCCTTGCATAGCTAAGTGATAATTATATGAATTTAAAAAGGTTGTGTCGACGTTTTTGACATAGAATCTTCTTTCATTTTGTTACTGTTATTGCTAAAGATCCTTTGTGTGAGCAGTCAAACGGGATAAATATAAAATTTATATTTTTAGAAAATGTAATTTTCAGGTTGTAGATTATTTTTAAGAAAAAGGTACAAATATTCAGACTTAAAAAAGCTTGATATAAGGGGTCAATAGATGGCGGGAATGGGCAGCGTCGTGGGTTGATTTGATTTGTAGGCGTCACTCTAGGAGTCACTTTAGGTCCCTATTAGTTATCTTCATTCGTCATTGAATACCTAATCTCTAGATGAATGAACAATGTATGAATTATAATGTTATTCTTGTTTGTGAGTGTGAACGTTTTCTTTTATTGTTATCCTGGTAGAAATTTGTTTAAATAGGATAGAGTGGCAAATTTAATTTTAAAGTCTTAATAAAATTGTCTGTAAAGAAGCATCTATCGTTTATTTCCTGAGAATAAGAATAAGGTGAACCTAAGACATAATAATAGAGCTTTACATAGAGGGTCAAGTTAATAGATGAGGGGATTGGGCCGTGTCGTGCGGTCGATTTGATTTGTGGACGTCATTCCAGAAGCGGTCTTGGGTCTATTAGTACTGACCTTTAAGGGAATTGCCCTAGCCTGGCTAAGTTACAATTGTATGAATTTCAAAGTCAAGACTCAAAATCTTCTTTTTGTAACTCTGTTTACTAAAGATTTTTTTGTGTGTGATTGACGGGTTAAATAATATTTATATCGATAAAACCATCTCCGTTAAAGAAGTTTTGCACATAGTAGCTTGTTTTTGAGATTTAGCAAATATTAAGAAATAATAGAAGTTTACATGCGGATCAAGATAATAGATGAGGGGATTGGGCAGTGTTTGCGGTCGATTTGATTTGTAGGCGTCACTCCAGGAGCCGCCTTGGGTCGCCTTAAGTTATATTCATTTGTCATTGCAAGCCTATTAATGTTGACCTTTGGGAGAATTGACCTAACTTTGATGATTGAATATTGTATGAATTTTAAATTTTATACAAATATTAGTGAATGTCGATGTCTTCATTATCAATGTTAATCTAGTTAAAGGGCTGTTTTTTGAAGGATAGTTTGGTTAAATAAAATGATTAATATATATTATAAAGAAATACTATAACTCTTTGCAAAAGAAAGCTATTTTAAATTAGAGTAAAACCCTCTTATATCTTATATTAAAAAAAGAATAAATGTTTCTGACAAAGTAATGCCGGGCTGTCTTAGGAGTTTTTTTGTAACAGCGGGCAAGCGGAGCATGCGATTCACCTCATGTTAAATGACTGGCCAATGAACATCAACAACACCAAAGTGTCGCAGATGCCTTACCGGCTTCAAGGAGGATTAATGATGGGAAGTTGTGAGAGAAGTAGAACAGGATGGGAGAGGAATGGGATGGGAATAGAGGCCTCCGGGTATCCACTTACCGTACGAAACACAGTGTGATACTGCTTCACGCCGATTTTCTACTGAGGGGGCGGTACTTACTTCGGTGTAGGCAGGTATCGTACAAAGCTCGGTTCCCACTCTTTTATTGCTGAAGATGTTATGGAGTAGAATAAGCCTTTCTCACCTCTTACAACACGCACGGGTAGAAATGGGATGAAGACACATACATTCCAACCAGTCGTCACACGCGTAAAAACTTTGATTATTAATATAATCGTTAAATAATTACACCCTTTAATTTGTCATTAATCAAAACCAATACAGTCACGTACATCACATAACAATATTGTCTCATAAATGTAAGGGTAATTACGCATATGTAAAGTTGTGGAACTTTGGTCATTAGGACGAGACCACTGAGTGGGAGCCCCTTATATCCACCAAACGTGGCCAGGTACGACCACTTTGTTGGTAAGGGATGAGCTTAAGCGATTTTCTTACTTTTAAATACTTTGGCGCAGTGGATGTGGCAATAGTCTATTGTGCCGGAGGGTGTGGGTTGCCCTATCTTAATTACACTTGCACGATCTCTTTTCTATACTAATATTATAAAGAGGAAAGATTTGTTTGTTTTTATTGAATAGCGTCCAAAACTACAGGACCGATTTGGATGAAATGTTGTACAGAGATTATTTGTAACCCCAGGAATGACAAAGGATAGTTTTATCCCGAGAATCCTACAGGAACAGGATAAACACGCGGGTGAAACCGCGGAGCTCAGCTCAGATAGAATAATAAAATTTAAATTAGTCACACGTCGCCTGTATTTAACGATCTAGATGTCCAAAAATATGTATCAAAAAAATTTAAACAAAAATCGCGCCAGTTCCTGCCTTGTTTTCCCCAAATGTCTAGGCGCGCTAACTGCCGAAGTTCCAGCTATTATGTCAAAACAAGTTTCATAGGAGCTTTCGTTACATGTATCTCGCAGGCCCCTGTAAGCCGGGGCAGTACGGTGAGAAATTAATGTGATTGCATGAGGAAGTAGCTCATTAGATTTACACATAAAAAATCAACCATGGTTAAACATGGTTATCAACAACAAAAGGTTGCGTATCTAGGACACATGCTTAGACACGAAAGATACTTGCTTTTCCAACTTATTATGATGGGAACAATAGCAGACTAAGAGAGAACTTTCGTTACATGTATCTCGCAAGCCCCTGTAAGCCGGGCCAGTACTGTGAGAAATTAATGTGATTGCATGAGGAAGTAGCTCATTATATTTATGCATTCAAAAATGTAAGTATTTTGGGAGGGAATATTATTAAGGATTATAGTGACAGGTTAGTAGGAGCTTTCGCTACATGTAACGTGCAAGCCCCTGTAAGCCGGGCCAGTACTGTGAGAAATTAATGTGATTGCATGAGGAAGTAGCTCATTAGATTTATACATTAAAAATCAACCATGGTTAAACAACGAAAAGTTGCGTATCTAGGACACATGCTTAGACACGAAAGATACTTGTTTCTCCAACTAATTATGATGGGAATAATAGCAGGCTAAACAGCAGTCGGGCGAAGCAAAACGTCGTGGCTACGTAACATTCGTGAGTGGACAGAAAACCTAGCGCTGTGGTACTGTTGACTCCGGTAAAGAGCGAAAGAAGTATGCGGAATTGACTGCCAACCTTGACTAGTTGGAGATGGATTCTAAAGATTAAAAAATCGGAGTACTTTGTAGGTAACATTAGTAAGGAGTATTGTGACAGGTCTGTAGGAACTTTCGTTATATGTATCTCGCAAGTCTCTGTAAGCCGGGGCAGTTGGTACGGTGGAATATTAATGTGATTGCATGAGGATGTAGCTCATTATAATTATGCATTCAAAATCGAAGTATTTTGGGAGGGAATATTATTAAGGAGTATTCTTTATGTTAGCCTATAATTCTACCCCATATTATTTACTAGCTGTTCCACCTGGCTTCGCTCCGTACCATGTTGTATAAATTTCCTCGATTAATTGTCAGTCTAACGCAAAACGATTTTTCAAATCGGGGCAATAGTGTCTGAGATTAGCACTTTCAAACACACAAACTATATCTCAGTTATTATATTCAAAAAGTTTCCATTTGTTTTCTTCGTTCGCTTTTTTATATTTTACTGTAATTAAACATCCGTAAATCCAAAAGCAGATGTATAAACTATAAACTATATACCTACTATAAACGTTGCTACATGATGAGGAAGTTAGTAAAAATATCCTGAAATCCCACAAATCCAGGAAATCCTTTGAGGTCGCCGGGATAAACGCAACTAATTGTTCCGGGATTATGTCGAGTGTTAATTGCTAACATCAGTCAATAAGATAGCGATTACGAAAGAGTATGTGACGATCAAAAAATACGTCTGAAACAATAACAACGATTTAAAAGGTTAAGTACACATTTCGGTTTATGGATATCGATTAATTTGTAGATGAGTAAATTTGAAAAGTACTGTTCTGGAAACCCATAAATCCACCATTAATAAATTTTTCTTCAAACAATTTTTTTTTATGTATCAGCGGGCAAGTGGGGCATGCGGTTCACCTGATGGAAAGTGACTGCCCGCAGCCCATGAACATCCACAACAGAAAACTGTCGCAGATGCCTACCCGGCTTGAAGGAAGGGAGTGGGATAAGAGGAGAGGATTAATGAAAGGAAGTTGGGAGAGGACTAAAATAAAAATGAAACATGTATTTATTTCTCCCAAATAATCTTAAAACTTAGAACTAAACACATTAGAGTGGAAGACAGGAGCCAGGACTCTCGGTCTCCTCCTCTTGGGCCTTTACTTAATTAAACAATATGCGATCCTTAAAAAAATTAAACCCAGAACTTAACAGTTTAATTCATTTATTTTAAGGTGTGTGTGTATGTGTATGTCTGTGTGGGAAGTAAATTATACAATGATTCAAAGATACGCCTGGCTATGTTAAAATTTATTAATTGAATTGTAACTATTTATATATGAAATCAATGATTTTAACACGATTTTAAATTATTGTAAACATGACATGGAGTTGCCTTGTTTCCTCTGATGAATATATTTTGTCCTTTATTGCTACAGTTACGCTCGTATAGAGTAATTATAAATTGTAACCTATATATTACTCTGATGTTGCTCCATTGTGGTAAAGGTACCAAATATGCACACAAGCATTCTATGCATCTATACTAAAACTATTTAACGGTAAATATAATTATAATAGAGTCGGGTGCTTCAAGAAGCGTTTGGCCATTATCACAGGATGAGTTAATAGGGGAAAACAATGGGTCATAAGGAACACATCATATCGTTTGCACTCAAAATGAGATTAAGGTTTTGATGAAACTTGTAAGATACTACCAGCATAGTTTGTTTGTTTTTTATCCTACTTTTAGAAAGGAGATCTTATATTTATTTTTTATTACAATGTAGTTTTTAACAAAGTTATAATTGACAGCAAACTTTTTTAATATTCCTGGACACTTAACACAACGCCATTTAGTCCCAAACTGAGCAAACTTTGTACTATGGTAACTGATAGACATACATAAACATATTTTTTTTTGTAAATACATACTATAGATAAATGAATAAGCAGACAGTACAAAATAACGATGTTCATAATTTTCTACTCGTGGGGATCGAACCCACACCCTCTAACGCAATAGTCAATTTTGCCAAGAATATAATGGTAGATCTAGAAAAATACCATCCTTTACTTATCTCCCACTTATACAAAAATAACATATATTTCCAATTTTAATGAATTTTACAAAAAATAATAAACTTACCTTTAGTACTGAAATAAATTATGACAATTGAAAGGTGTATCTTATTACTTTAACACAATAACGTTCAACAAAGGCTCAAAGGGAAAAATAAATATTTACATAAAAATGTCAATGTAAACGAATTTCATTCAAACCAATATATTGCATTACTGTTCACAATCGAGGCCTACATTTTCCGAATCATAATTCGTATTTTAATATCACTGAAATTTACTTACAAATTTATAAAAATACTGAAATATGTATTTTACGTACGAAATTCTCTATTCATATTTAGATGGCGTTTCATATTTATACGTTCGCGCTATTTTTCAGCCGCAATACGACGTCAAACCCAATACTTTCAAATCAAATATTACTGTTGTGCAAACCAAATAAAATATTTACGATTACAACGAAATTGTTGACAGCCGTGGAAACGCTTGCCTCAAAACAATCTCGCATAGCCCGGGATTTAATACCATGTCATTCCCAAAGGAAATATAAATACGGTATTGAAATATCCTATAATGTGTATCGAAATCCATTCCCGGAGTAATATATAACCGACCAGGATACAACTACCCTCCATGCCTCGCTAGCAGAAGATAATTTGTACGTAATGGGATGCTTTGTAAGGATTCTGCGGGGTCAACTTATATTGGCGAAGTCTAAACGTTCAATAGGCAAGCTACTTATGTCTATGAATATTTATAACGTATTAGAAGCCGCGCTCCTGGTTGGGAAAAATTGTATCGTTTTAGTTTAAGATGAGTTTGATAAAGTTGATTGGGAGATGCGATACTCTTAATAATGAACATTCTTAAGCAAGATTCTTTCGCCTGTACAGGATGTTGTTTCAGAATATTGTTTGTATTAAAGATTGGTATACGTATACAGCGTGTACTATGCATCTAAATAATAATATAAAATTTTAATCAAAATTATTATCTGTTACTAAACAAGCAGTAGAATATTTTTTTAAGTTACACAAAAATATTTTTTTCACTATTTATAAGATACAAAGTTTATAAAATACAGGTGTACTTTCCACTAAAAGTTTGTGATAAATACACCTAGCTTGTAATATACTTGAATTACGACAACAGAGAAATAGACAAATAAGAGTATTTTCATTCAAAATTTATTGAATTGAATTTAGTATTTTCTTATGTTTATTTTAACGCGATTATTTTCAATATTGAATAAAAATACTTTTTAACGGGTTATAACCCGAACGGCGTATACGCCCTTTAGTCATTATTTAGGTCGGGTTAAATAACAATATAAAATAATGTATAACTGCGTTAAAAAAATATTCCTGGACATTTAACACAATGCCATCTAGTCCCAAACTAAGCAAAGTTTGTACTATATAATTGATAGACATACTCAAACATACTTTTTTTGTAAATACATACATACTTTAGATAAATGACAGTAAAAAATTATAATTTTCAATTTTTTTTTCTGCTCGTGGGGATCGAACCCACACCCTCCGGCGCAATAGACTATTGCGGAACCACTGCGCCAAATGGGTCGTCGGCCGTCGCATTTAAAATCCTTTTGCAATTACTTTTTTCGATTTTTTTAAGTGTTTAAACAGAATATCATCAAAGGGTTGCAATACCCGCGTGTCTCCTTAATGCAAATTATAATGTTTATAAAGAGTTCCATCTATATTCTAATTCCACGCTTCTCGCTAGAGGCTTCGTTCACTGAACGGGAAAAACGATCCTTAGTTATTGAAACATTTTTCTCAATGAGTAGAAAGTTTTTATATTAACCTTTTTCATTTATAAATTTAATTAAATAATAGGGTTATAGAGTAATTTATATGTTTAGCACACTTTATTTGAACAACTTAATAATAATTATACAAAAGGTAAAAGTTGCACTATAACGACGTAAAGGCGACCTTCCCGCTAGACATGAATTTCTTTCACGCAACTTAAGGACGTAAAAAAAATATGTGGAATTAAATATAATATAAACTAAGCACTATTATTCAATATTTAAAAATCAACACTACATATGTGGATATTTAAAATAATCTATAGTAATCTACGAGCAAACTTAATATTGTAAAACGGGAAAATTTATTTGTTTAAATAAATAAATATTAGATTACATAAATATTGAATTTTAAAATATAGATTTTTATTACTATTTATTTTATTTCAAAGTGAAACTTACACACAGTACAAATCAATCCATAAAAATCAGCGAAAATGTTATTAAAATAAGCCTGTAGCAATCACTCATATTTTATTTTACATTACTAAATTGAGTCGCAACGATTAACGAAAATCCACGTCATTTGCCCACATAATTATCCGCCAAAGCGTTGCGGTCGATTGTCATACAAACGCAATGAGTAGGTTCCCATTCAATACCAAATAAATAAGCAAAATTAAAAATAATACGGTTTTTACAACCAGGGTGGCTTAAATTAATGAGTGAAATAAATAAACAAAAATCTAATTTTCTATAATATAAAAATGAATCGAAACATGTGTTGGTAAGCGCATATCTCAACAACGCTTGGGCCAATTTGGCCAATTCTTTTTTTAAATGTTCGTTGAAGTTCAAGGCTGATTTTTACGACGAGAGAAAATCGAATATATGCTGAAAAAATCCTAAAACAGCCCTTTTCCTTTTGTATGGGACAGACGTTTTCTAACTAAAACGTAGATCAATTTGAGCTTTATTGCCTTTGAATAAAGTTCACTGTTGTCCTAACAATGTATGTGTGCGAAACGTCAAGAAAAAAAAACTGCTACATTACCAATGTCTTTGACAGAACGAAGTCTGTCGGGTCCGCTAGTAAACAATACAAAAATTCCATACAAATATCTAATTCACTCTTCAAAAGATCACAATTGAGTGTGATGATCCTTAAAATTAATTAATATGAAGACGAATTTCATACATAATATTGGTCCAAACTATTGAATCCGTAGCATTTGCCCACATAATTATCTGCCAATGCATTGCGGTCGGTACGACCGTCATACAAACGGAATAAATAGATTTTCCATTCAAAATAAATAAGCAAATATCATCTACTCTATATCTACTCTAACATACAATATTTAGCTAAAGTAAAGTTAGGTTTTTGACTTCATAAGAACTTGCTGTGCCCCGCGGTTTCACCCGCGTTTATCTGTTTTGTCCGTTAATTCGATTAAAACCCTTTCTTAGCGGATGCCTACGTCATAACATCTACCTGCATACCAAATTTCATCCCAATCTGTTCGCGGTTTGGGCTGTGTGTTGATAAATCACTATGTCAGTCAGTTACCTTTGAGTTTTATATATACAATGCGAATTGCCTCTATGTACAACGTATTCAAAATTTATTAAACAATACAATATAGCACAATATTTAATTCTACTTCACTTTTCAGAGGATCACGTCCTCTCATGATAGTTCTCAAAGTTAATATAAGGGCGTCTAGTCTCCATTACTTTAAATGAATTTCATACATATTATTGGTCAACTCAATTGAATCCTCATTTGCCCAATGCGTTGCGGTCGATTCGATGGTCATACAAACGGAATGACAAACTTTTCAATGTAATGTGGTTTACTTCAACAAATAGCAAAAAATATATAAGAATTATCTCACCATTTCCTATGTTCGTGAATGAAAACAACTTTATCTCGTGTAAAAAGTTTACACTTATCTACGCAATCATATTTTGAAAGAATGATAGAATCGATTCAGTTTTCAGAGTACAGAGTTCAGTTTTCAGTAGTTTGAAAAGCAAACAATTTTTGCTTACAACACAAATCTAAATATTTTCGTTAATCATCCTACAAAAATATTAAACTTTCAAAGTTAAAATAAGACTAAAACAGACACAACTAAAACTAAGTTATTTATAGTTATTTAAATAGAAGTCAATAGAGAACGATAGGGCAGAATAAAAGAAATAGCCAATTATATCGGAGCATACTCAATTCAACCATCGTAATATCAATGAAGATAACTCGGAAAGATGTACTCAAATTAAATGGTGTTTAAGATCTTTCTCTACTTAACGTGGGTCGGTGGCGCGAGTTACAAGACAACTGGGGGCGACGCTATGCGAATATGCGACGTGACCAAAAATCCTGCGTCAGCACAGCACCCACATAATGAACCAGCTCTTCATCGTGGCTTCGCTCCCGTACCATAATTATATAATGCCTATAATATAGCCTACGTTACTTGTGGATAATGTAACTTTCGAATGGTATAAGAATTTTTAAAATCGGTCCATTAGTTTTTGAGCCCATTGTATTAGTGTATTAGAGCCTATTATATACGAAAAAAACACATCTATTATCCGGGGACTTCCCTAAATATTTTTTTTAGTCTTTGCTGATATAGCGGCAATAGAAATGCATAACTTGTGAATATTACAGCTTTCTGGCATCACGGTATATGAGATACAGCCTGATGACAGACAAACAAACAGCGGAGAGCGGAAACATTAAATTAATCGAAAAACAAGAAATTATTGTAATGAAGTTATTCTTGATCAACGATAGACACCACTAGACATTATCAGATAACGTAGGCTGATAAAAATATTGATTGAATAGTAAACATTTCATTGTAAGGTGATATTACAAAGGTCACAAAATTATTTAGGAATTGATTGGAATAGTGGATATTACAGTATTTATTATACCGGAGAGTGTGGGTTCAATCCTCACGGGAGATGAGTGATTATTGAGTTGAGTGTGATGAACATTGTAATTTTCTGCCGTCTGGGCGTCAATTATCCATAGCATGTCTGTATTTACAAAAATATTATTGTATGTAAAAAAAAAAAATATTTTTATTTATTTTATCTAGTGTCCGCGGTTTTGGGGTTCCTTAGTTTATGGCTAGATAGCGTTGTGTAAACTTTTAGTAATACCAAAAGTAATATGAGCGAAGCCGCGGGCAGAAGCTAGTATAAGATAATAATCATTTATAGAATTATATTTATATAATTATCTGTTTATCGATTTATATCCGGGTCACTATCCACTAAAGATAGTCCAAATTTAGTTATAAGGTGATAAGCAATAAATGTAAGATATCAAAAAGCTAGGTCATGATATTATTTAGTTAGTAATAATTAATTTGATTTGAATTTTGAAATCAACACAATAAGTGAAGGTGTAGAAGCAATTATGTAAATAATTAATCAAAGATTTTATCAAAATATTCGCTTTATTATCAAAAATCATATTAATTCAACAACAAATGTTACTTAAAAAACAAAAGATTAAATATTAACGCTGATAACGAAAAAACGAGAAATAACATACAGGCCCTATTAAACGAAATAGTAATAAATGTCTTTGAATATAATAAAATCACTTGACTTACTTCAAGATTATATCACATTATATAACAGAATTTTACACAATTACTAAGACCACACACCCAACTTTTCTAGCATAACACTATCAAAACTTCTCGAGTCTGTTTCAAAGCCATCAAGAATGCGATCAGCACTAGGTTTGATTTCCTGGTCTTCATCTACTTTATTATTACCTTCAGTGACATTTTCTTCACCCTTAGTGACACTTTCATCCTTATCTGTATTTACACCATCTGTCACCTTGTTTTCTCCTGTATCTCCAGCTTCCGTGGCAGTCGCACCACTTTCTATACTTTCTCCATCACCGTTGTTACCAGCCTCACTGCCACCATTATTTTCTCCGTCACCGCCACCTGCTTCACCGTTGCCTGCATTTCCACCATCTGTCACTTTGTCACCTTCAACTGCAGGTTTATCTGTGATCGTTGTGGGGATTGGAGTAGTTGAAGTTAAACTGTTCCTGAGGTCATTTATTTCATCATTCAGTCTATTCTTCTGTCCGGCCAAAGCGAGTGTGGATACAAAGAGGCAAAACGAGAGCAAGCTTAGGAATACAATTATTTTATTATCAAGCATCCATGCTTTCGTCCTCTCGTAATAATATCTGTTAGTCATTTTTGTATAACTCTCAATAGGACTATAATAAAACGTGTATAAAGATACAATGCAACGAACAATCTATCTTCACGTAGTTTTATCGACAACTGATAGGTTTTTATCGATAAGCTATTTGATGATATTGCGCCATATTTTAGTGATTAGAAGGTTTATTTTGGCTTTGTGACTGGACCAGGCTTTGTTATCATGTAAACAGATAATATTGTATCACAATTTAAACAATGTGGTACTTAAATTGTACGTGTCTATTTAATATTAACAAAATAGAACACCTATGATATTATATTCTATGTTGACGAGGCTATTTTTAGAGTGGTATAAGTCACGCTTACTCGTATTTTCTTAAAAGGTATGATGGTATATTATTTATATTTGTAAAAGTTTTTTAAAGCATCCGGTTAAATTTTTACCATTTCAAAAATTGTTCTATCATTATGGTCATATTTAGAAATATTTACCAATAATAAGTACATGAGTAAAGGCATGGCAAGGCGTCGCTTACCAGAACCAGAACTGAAATTTCATTATTAATAAACTCATTATACGAAGTTTAAGTACCAATAAAGAAATTCTATCGAGCACACTACTAGCCAAGACGGACTAGAACTCAATGTTTACTCTTATTTAATATACGTTTAGCCTATTTAGCAATGCGTTCCAATAATGAGCACATGAGCAATAGCAATTTAAAATTCCGTCGCATGCATCCGGATAACGGAGTGACTGTCGGGCGCAGTACTACCAACGTACCTTATCTACCAGAACTCACATTTCACTATTAATAAACCCATTATACGAAGTTTAAGTACCAATAATGAAATTCTATCGAGAACACTACTAGCCAAGACGGACTAGAACTCAATTTTTACTCTTATTTAATAGACATTTAGCCTATTTAGCAATGCGTTCCAATAATGAGCACATGAGCAATAGCAATTTAAAATTCCGTCGCATGCATCCGGATAACGGAGTGACTGTCGGGCGCAGTACTACCAAGTCGTAGCTTATCTACCAGAACTCACATTTCACTATTAAAAAACTCATTATATGAAGTTTAAGTACCAATAATGAAATTCTATCGAGAAACAGTACTAGCTAAGACAGCCTAGAACTCAATTTTTACTCATCTTTAGTAGACATTTAGCCTATTTAGCAATGCGTTCCAATAATGAGCTCATGAGCAATGGCAATTTAAAATTCCGTCGCATGCATCCGGATAACGGAGTGACTGTCGGGCGCAGTACTACCAAGTCGTACCTTATCTACCAGAACTCATTGCTTACATCGAACGCGCGGCACGAATACATTTATCTTAGCTTCCTTGGAATATAAAGACGTAAAACGGTCATGTGAAGGTTTTGTGACGACGGTAAAGCTGGAGTGCATTTGATTCTGAATATAATTATGTGCTTGTGGGAATATAATGTTTGAAATTCGAATTGAGTTCACTTTAAGTTAGAATACTTACTTATATTTTATGAATGGTATGATTTTGTGAAATAAGCATTGATTAATTGTATAACTTTCAAACAACGATCAAAACAACTACTTTTAAAAAGTTTAAAGGTAAAATTTTGTATCAATTGTCCTTAGTTTTTGTAAATGCCAGATGCGAATTAACAAGCCGTTATAATCAACCAATCGGAACCAAGTTTTGGTAGTTACGTTATTGCCACGCTTACTATAGAAACACTTTAGACTTACGTCTTGTAGGATATTTTACTGTCTGTTAGTAAAACTACTCGTTTTCTTTTTAGAGGAACTGGGCATAACCTACAATCATACAATTTTTAGAACACCAATGAATTTTTAAAAGAATTTGTACCAAATATGAAAGAACGATGAAGATAGCTGAAATGTAAAAATACATACGTGAAATTAAAATGTTAAAATCTAATTTGTATTCTAATTTATGTTTCGAAATAAGTTGTTTACAGATGACTTTCAAAGGTCATAAATGTACTGAAATAGAACTACGATTACTGTAAATTTCGATGAAAACTTTCATTCAGGTCTTTATTCCTAAAGCTTTATAGATATCAAGTCAAGAGATATTGCGGTTTTGCCTATAAAGTTTAATCAATGGAGACAGAACGTCAGTATTTGCATTTATTTAATACAAGTATTAGTTTTTTCAAATGAAATATGAATGATGATTTCTATTCTTCGATTCCAATTCTAAAGAATTTAAGATGTGATGTTTTTCAATCGTTTTGTATTCATAAAAGACAAAAGCGTATTCATTTTCTAAATAATTGGATAGTAAATAATAACGAATTTATGTGAGATCATGTTAGAGCAGGCAAGTGGAACATACGGTTCACCTGATATTAAGTGCCTGACCGCAGTCCATGAACATCTGCAACATCAAAGTGTCGCAGATACGTTGTCGGCTTAAAGGAAAAAGAGAGGATAGGGAGAGAATGATTAGTAATTGGGCGATGAGTAGACTAGAATGGGAAAGGCTGATATATAGGATATTAAATTATAATTTTAATAAATAATTATCTTCCATAAGTATGATCAACTACATCAAGATCCTAGCCAACTACAACTACTTTTATTTACTAGAGTTATTATTTAACGAAGTCCGTTATATTTTACTAGTTTTATATACCAAGTCCGTCAAAAAATATAACATAAATAAATAGCAAATTACAGTTAAAACCAAAAGCCCGTAAATAAATCACTCATAAACAATCAAAGTTTTAAGCAATCGTCAAATTTCAATCGAAGCAAGTCCGCTGGGAAATCTCCGGACGTCACAGCCAGCTCGTGTCGTCGTGTGTTTTATTGATAATGTAAACAAGCCGAAATGGTGATTAATTTCATTTATTTACTAGCTTTTCGCCCGCGGTTTCGCCCGTGTGGACTGTAAAATTTTGTACCTTGATTTTCGGAAAATAGGCGTAGGATATTTTTACAAGTTAAGAAGTGTATCTTGCTTTAGGTATAAATCTATTAAGAAACCTCAATTCAGTTTTTAAAGACCTATCCAATGATACCTTATTTAATAATAATATATTCGCGAAGGCAATTTTTTCCTTCAGTTATATTTTTGAAGAGCTGCCACTAAAAGTTATTATTTAAAAAAAAAGTGGTTACTACATATCTAATCTTCGCACATACAAACAGACAATCAAACAAACAAAAAATCTAATCATGGTTTTGGGGACATAACACACTGTGCCTCACCTAAGTGACGTAGAAGATTTTATTCTTTTTTTTTTGCTATAGCAGGCAAACGTAGCGTGTGGTTCACGTGGTGTTAAGTGACTGACCGCAACCCATTAAAATCTACAACGTCATAGTGTTGCATAGACCTTGCCGGCTTGTCGGAGAGGATCAATTGTGGGAAGTTGGGATAAAAGTAGAATGGGATAAGTCAAAGTTGGTCAACTTCTAGATCAGGCTTCTATATTTTATCAGATCGATATATCTTTACTTCTCTACATGGAATCAAATCTAGGACCTCTTACTTATCATAATTATTTACACGCCAAACCAGGAGGAGATCGACCAAAACATGATGACAATTCAGTGAGTCACTGTTAACGTAATAAAGAGAAAAATCGCAGGTGCGTGACATTTCGTATCTAATGAATGATTATGAAGAGTGACTAATAATAAAGCTGACTCATAGAACTGTCCCTATATAATATTTGAATTTTTGGTTTATTTTGAACTATAGTTAGTTACATTACATACATACATTTATCACATTTGTTTAACGATTTGTTTACATGTTTAATATGTCTTCGATCCGTTTCAAGTTTAATTTAAAAACATATAGTAACAGTTATCGCAGAATAGCAGAGGCGGTGTACTTTTTTTTGTATGTAACAGCGGGCAAGCGGAGCATGCGGTTCATCTGATGTTAAGTCTAATGTCGAGGATAACCGCAGCCCATAAACATTTACAACAGCAATTTTCGCAGATGCCTTGCCAGCTTGATGGAAGGGGGGAGGATTAAAGATAGAAAATTTGGAGAGGAGTACAACAGAATGGGAGCGTAATGGGATGGGAATACAGGCTCCCGCTCACCGTACGAATTACAGTGCAATACTGCTTCTGCTGGGGGTGTGGTACTTACTACGGCGCGAGCTTGGCCCACTCTTTTATTACTGAAGATGTTACGCAGCAGAATACCCTCTGTCGTCTCTTACGACACCTACGGGTATTAATGGGGTGGTGTCACACGTATTATAACCCGTCGCCACACGGGTAAAAATTAAATAAAATACTTAATTTTGTGTATTTTTTTTCAGGATTATATCTACATAACTTCTACGTTTTCTACTTAACTAATTTTGTAATCATGTTTTATCATTATAGACGCTATTGACACCTATTTCAGTATTTTTTTCAAACCTTCCCTCTTTTTAGTCCACCGAGCAATCTTACTTACTTCTTGTTGTATAAGATTAAATATATTAATTATTAATTTAAATTACTCTTACTCTTACTCTTTTCTAGTGATATAACATGCAGTATGAACACAAATTTTAACATTGCCTCAGAAATCGATAGATTATTAACTATAATAACCAAGAAATACAGTTGTTAACGTCCTGAATATATTATGCTGAGTAATAGACAATTAGGAAACCGCACTGAGAATGGAATTAGGTTCTGCAATATCCCACAATATTAATGTGTATACATTGTTAAGTATAAATAGGTAATACCGGTGAGCAGGGTATAGGATAGTTACAAGAAAATAGTAATACAGAGTTAAAATCATACAGTGGTTGCACAATTTTTGAAGATGACCAATTCTGTGCACGCTGAGAATAAAAATCAGGGCTTCCGAAAGAGAGTGTGTTCATGTTTTGCATTAAAAAAGACTTCATAGACAAAGTTATACAAAATATGCAGAAGCTTATTAACATCGGCTTCACCATAACACTAATGTATACTACGACTAACCTAGTGAGAAGACTGACCAAACCTTTTGAGTTAATGTGGTGTAATGTTAAATAAAAATAGTCTCAGTGAACTATTTTCCAAAAGCAAGTGAGAGTAAACACTGTCTTAGAATAATTTTATTGTAGCAATATAGGTTAGAAAAAAATCACTTATTAGTCTTGTAGGCTAGATTGTAATTAGAATAAGGAAAAAATGTTTCGAATTAAATGAAACCTTTGTTTTGTGTAAGAAAACGTTTAAAGTGCAATATATCACAACATATGGACGATACTCAACAAACACTCTTTTTTAATAAACAAATTTTCGTCACCCTTAAAAGACGTGACCCACAAACGAACGGAAATCGATAATCCTTCGATAAATGTCGCTATTTATCATCATCACACATCGATGACAGAAGGACGCTGCCTATGTGACAGTTTCGTGCAACGACTGTATGAATTTTTTAGACTGTGGTTTTACCATATCATAAAATTTCAAGTTTAGTAGTTCTGACATATTTGCGACTATTGTTGATGTTGAATAATATAAAATGGCAATGCTTGTGGTCAGGTTTTTGGGTAGGACGTTAAGATTTTACATTTAGCGTTAAAAGCATATATCGCTGGAAAATAATAAGGTATTATTATTTTCTATATATGTCAAAAAATTTCACTGTTCTTATATAATTGAGACGGGTTGATATTGAATCCTTCCATTCTGCCCTCGGCCCTCTGCCCTCCAAAGCGTCCAACACTGGGGGGTTCGCAGAAGGATGGTACGGCGTGCCCGTGAGCCCCCCACAAGGTGTGTGAAGGAACATCGAGGGGTTTTAGTCGGTGCAAGTCCGACATAACCCGGTCGTTTCCCCAGACAGCCGGGTATGGGAAGGCATTTCCCCTCGTAAAAAAAGAGCTGATACAGAGGGTAATTCTGCTGCGTAATATCTTCACCAATAGAGTAGGAGCCGAGCATTGCACGTTTAGGCCAAACTTGCACCGATGAAATTACCCCCAGCAGAATTAATAATCACACATCCAAAGATTCCTTACACATACATATAAAAACATCTACCCCAAGTAAATATGTCTAATCAAACTACAGTATGTACACCAAACTTAAGTCTAAACGTTTGTAAGTTAGCAAATCGGTATAATATCAATATTAATGAACGTATGAAACTTATCCTTTGAGACACATGTTCATAAGTAATAGACAATTTCCGTATGAACGTTAAAGAGAATCGTAATTTGGATTTCAAGACTGCTTATCTATTACACCCAACCTATTATTTTTGATTAAATTATAAATTATGTAAGATTATAATATAATCTTAAGCAATAATTATGCCAATCATTGAACTAGGAGATTACAAAATCCACAAATGAAATAATCTAATGTTGATACTTTTAAACGATACAATATCACTGGTTTAATTTATTTATTGTTTTTCATTAGAAAAAATGCTATGTTTTTTACTTATTTAGAAATACTGACAATACAAATACAATTTTAAGGTTAGCTGTGTGTGTGATATGTTTTAAAATTATTGCTAGTTTGAGAAAACAAGACAAAATATTAATTACGTTGTTATTTTTTTGTATTATCTGAACATTTTACATATTATTACTAAAGTATTATTTATAAATAATATATACCAGTAGAACCGTATAAACGTGTTCAAAAAATTGCTTTATATTATTAAGTAGTATACATAAGGTAGAACATAAAATAAAAATGTTGAATCGTGTAAACATATCACAATACACATCTGACATAAGTCAGATATGATGACGTTTGTTTAAAATTGACAAGTGACGCTTCCTTAAGACTATTCGTTCATTCCGTTTTTGTACCTGCTGAATATAATATCATCTGAGTTATCATCCATCTTTTATTTTTCGCCCTAAGACCCATCAAAAAAAATATGTTTTTTCCTTTTTATTTATATTTAAACTTGGTTTCAGTGAAGATATCCGTGTGTATCCACTATAGTGTGCGTATAACGAAATCCCTGAGAGATCTGTTGATTCAGACGTACGAAGTTGGCCCTCGTTCAACAGATTACATCATTGCTATCTTCATTTCACAGGCGCTATGGATTTGGAACTTTCTAATTAAATTATTGTATTCTGTATTTAGACGAAATCTCTTATTGTCTCCACTTATACTTAAGTAATTTTTAAAAAGTTTACATGAATAAAAATATTTTCTATTCTATTCTATTCTATTCTATTCTCGGTAAAAAACTTTAGACCCCTTTTTAGGAAAATTCGTGGACGGGGGAGTACGATATTATTTGTGCAGAACGCTGATATTTTTTAATAATAATGCGTATAAAGTTCATAAAAACTATAATTAAACATCACACACTACCTTACATTTGCTACAATAAGTGTTTGTTACAAGCATAAATATCCTATATTCAAATCATATATTTTGTTTATTATTTTACCTATAATTATAGAGAACTTCTTATCAGGTAAAAACTACTGGGCAGGTTTTAAAAAAAACATATTCGGACATAGACCAATATTAGGTGCAAGTGATAGACTTCTCTTTATTTGGAAAAAAAAATTTGTAGGAGTGGTTCTCCGTAAAATAAGGGGATAAAAAACTTAATATCTTATATTATTGTCATCTGCTTACTTCTCACATTTTTAACCTTGCCTAAAGTTATTTATATGAACCTCATGAGGTTATTTATGAAAATTGATATTAAGGGGCTAATCATATCCCTCGTGTATATTTGCTTTGTACCTACTTATATTCTAAGTACCGCTTCAACCTTCTTCTAATGATCTTTGAACGTTTTTCTTTAAGAACCTCTTCTTTTCTAAATATATGTTTATAATTTTTTTTTATGTTATAGCAGGCAACCGGGGTATGCGGTTCACCAGATGGTCAGTGACAGACCGCAGCCGATGAACATCTACAACAAGAAATGTCGCAGATGCCTTGCCGGCTTAAAGGAAGGAGAGGGGATAAGGAGAGGATGAATGATGGAAGTTGGGAAAGGACTAGAACAGGACGGGAGAGGAATAGGATGGGAATATAGGCCTCCGGGCACCCGCTCACCGTACGAAACACAGTGCAATACCGTTTCACGCCGGTCTTTTGCTGGGGGGGTGGTAATTCCATCAGTGCGAGCTTGGCCCAATCGTGCAATGCTCGGCTTCAGGGTCCAAGGTTTCTTCCCATATATTTTTTTTACGCACTCGAGTAAGTCACAAAATCCTTTCTTATGTTTCCCAGCTATAATGCCTTCAGAGCAAAAGAACTTCTTTGACGTCCTCGTAAAAGATTATGCGTAAATTATTTTTAAAATTCAGCTGCAATACTTGGGTAAAAAAGACAATGATGTAATAATCTAAGCAATTTTCTACAAAAGATCCTTCAAAAATAGAGTTCGCACTTAACAGAGAGAAAATATATTTTGTGTAGTACTTTTGAAGTTGTTTATTATAAATTTCAAGTTTTCTTTTACGTAAATAGCAAGTCTTGTAAAAAGTGCGCTTCGGTATTCTGTTCTGTCAATGATAGTGAAGTAGAACTTATGATCAAAGTAAGTAACTTGAGATAGAGTTTACAATAGTTTTTGTCATAAAGTCGAGCTAAAAGTTATAATCATAAAATAACTGCATACTTATTCTCATTCTTTATTTTATTTGTAAGATAATAATGATTCCCCGACCGATCCTGGTGCCCTTGTCTGGTCAAGGTGGCCAATCTCAACAGAGATCAGCCAGGTACGCAGGAGATATTATAGTGCACAAGTATGTTCGCAAACACAGGTGCACTGTTTATTCTTTCACTTCCATAATACGATGGGATGGCAGACCGACACGAACGCAGAGCGATCAGGCGCAGAACCGACGTGCTCTCCGTGGCACGGGGGTGTTCCAACACTGCCAACTTCCTGCTACTATTGAGACTTAATTTTTGTATAAAAATCTCAATAACATTTGTTTTTAAGGCCCCACCCGGGAATCGAACCCGAGACCTCTCGAGAACGAGGCAATCATTTGATAGATAGTAAAGAACACAATACACCAATCGAATGCATCGTTTTAAACTATCATATTTCAACAGTTTTGGTGCTCAATATGTTTCAAAATATGTAAACTTTTAATAGTATGAGTTGCACTTGCGTTTGCACACACATTTGAATCGTTGTTTTAATCTCTTTTGAGATTCGTTGATCCATATTTGTGGCGAACCAATGTTTTCCATTTCCATACGTTAGAAACGTAGTACCTACATATTAGTAATACAATTAGGAGATAATGTTTGTAATTTCCAATGAAATAAATTATTGAATAAAATTTACAACCACAAAAACTAGAATTACGCATGTACCAAATCTCTGCACATACATATAGCCCGTAAACTAGTAAAGAATATAACAATAAAATGCCTAATCACTCTCCATAAATCGTACCCTTTCGAGAGCATTAAATTATGGGAATAGCTACAGCGATGGACAATACAATTTATCGGCGAAATACCGCAGTCGAGCCTAGTTCATACACGCAGCTGTGAAATGCGACCGTCAATGCGTCACGTGATTTACAATATCTGTGGCGTTGTAAATGTCACGCTTTGCGTTGTACATTTTCGTACTATTGTACAAGTATTTTTTGATATCGGTCACTATTGAAGTCAACACATTTACTGGATCCATATTTCTGAGTTACAAATTGATCATATTCTATGGTTTTACTTGGTCAGTTCATGTAGGAGATACATTTTTGATTGCTGTTATAAAAATATGGTGTGATACCATATATCGTTCATTTTTTTATTCCTAATGACAGTCAATTAGGAAATAATTTTTCTAATGATTTTAAACAATATTTCCTATAAAATTCTAAATTCAAATTCAAAGGGTTTATTTTTCCAAATTGGCTTTTTGAAAGCTCTCTTGAACCACAAAAACGTAGATTTATGTTTTAAATTACTCTGCGTACATCACATAGCGCGAAACAATAAAGAATTCAACGACAAAAGCACTAAATCCTGCCTAATCACTCTGCATACATTCCAGGAGGCATTAAATTATGGGAATAGCTACAGCGATGGACAATACAATTTATCGGCGAAATACCGCAGTCGAGCCTAGTTCATACACGCAGCTGTGAAATGCGACCGTCAATGCGTCACGTGATTTACAATATCTGTGGCGTTGTTAATGTTTCGCTTTTCGTTGTACTTTTTCGTACTATTGTACAAGTATTTTTTGACATCGGTCACAATTGACTTTAAAACATATATTGGATCCATATTTCTGAATTCTAAAGCGATCCTATTCTATGGTTTTACTTGGTCAGTTCATGTAGGAGATATTTTTTTTATTTCTGTTATAAAAAATATGGTGTAATATCGTTTACTTTTTTATTTTTAATGACAGTACATTAGCAAATAATTCTTCTAATGATTTTAAACGATTTTTCCTATAACTATTTATACCACAGAATAAAAGATTTATATTTTAAATTACTCTGCGTACATCGCATAGCGCGAAACAATAAAGAATTCAACGACAAAAGCACTAAATCCTGCCTAATCACTCTGCATACATTCCAGGAGGCATTAAATTATGAGAATAGCTACAGCGATGGACAATACAATTTATCGGCGAAATACCGCAGTCGAGCCTAGTTCATACACGCAGCTGTGAAATGCGACCGTCAATGCGTCACGGATTTACAATATCTGTGGCGTTGTTAATGTTTTTCGCTACTCTATTTTAGTGTATTATGAAACAAACGCATTGACAACGCAACGCTTGTGATCATCATCCTAAACCATTAAAAATGAATAGTTATGGATGTCACATCTTTGTCGTTGTTTTTCCGTTCGTCTCCATGAATGAGCATAAATGAATGGAACACTGGTTCATTGGGTAAGTATACAACAAATAATGTGCTAAATCTATCATTTAATGCAAAAAATTTGGATCATATCATGGACGCTACATCTAAGTCCTGGGTTCGACCCTCGGAGGCGACAACGATTGCCCCCATTCGGCGTAATAGGCTTAACATTCATTTGCTTATAACGCCAAAACGATGCATAGATTCTGAGGCAGTTACACCAGCATAGGAGAAACGGGAGTAAACTAAATTTCATCCGACGTAGGTCTCTCCCAAAGCAAACCATTGTCTCCGTTTTTGCGCAAGCGACGTCCATAAATATAGGTATCATATCCTTATCCAATTACCCTCATACAGTTTTAGGAACGTCGAACAGTCCACATCTCTTTTTACAGAATCGTCACTGCTCACTTCGTCTGTAAATCCCAAAAAAAACATTCGAAGAAATCAAATATATCAATCCAATTAAAACACATACGTTGTTCGCAAACACTCCTTTCGAAATATTTACATTATTTTCAGCTTAACACGGTTTTCGTGTGTTAATGACGTTCGAAAATAATTTTATTGTAAAGAAATACAGTGTTTTATGCCGTGCTAAAGGGGAGTAAATAATGTTACCATATGACGCCGCGTCGCTTGAATAATGTGACCACAATATTGAAAAGTCTCAGTGTTGCCATGATTTTATTTCGTGAAATCCAACATTCGAATTTTATTTGAATGTGAAAACACTATTTTACATTCCAATTTATTGTAAGAAATTGCCTTTACTGATTTATATTTAAAGTATTTCAGAGTAATGTCATAAAATAAACTAGTGGCTCATCCCGATCTAGACCTAACGTTGTAATGTATAAATCATACATTGATAACATACACGGCTATATTCATATGAAAATTACCTAATTCTCTCCTCCTGTCTTCATTACCTCCCACCGATTTCGCTTATCTTCAAACTCGAAATTTTCTTTTGCCTAAACTATTCACCTATAAAATTTAAACAAGAGCGTGTAAAGGATACTCAAGTTATCGTCGGACAAAGTTTTTCATAGTTACATGCAAACATACAAACTAACAACTGCCCGGCCATCTCAACTCTGAGACCTTCGCTCGGTCAATTATGTCATGTAAAAATAAATTTAGATAATTATATTACTATCTCAATTAATTTATTATTCAACACTAATTCATTTCCACAATAAACAATTTTGTTTTTCCAATAAATACATTTAACATTAAACATCATTCAACAAGATTGATTGGTGAAAAGGTAAAAACAATAATACTAAACCATGCCCAAGGGAAATCTGTGGGCCACGACAAATCTTTGAAGCGATACAGTTCCCAATAAATATCTTTCATGGCTGATAGTCACGAGATACTAAAGTATTCTACACCGAAATATACTGAAACTGAGTAAAAGAAATTATAAGACTATTTAATTGTTGTATTTTTGTAATAATGTTGTTGTTTTATTAGCTTTCTGCTCGTGGCTTCGCTCGCGTTCATGGAGCCATCCCTATTTCTTTTCCAAATAAAATCTGCCATTCTGGTTTTTACGTGGTTGACGCACATACAAACAGACAAACAAACAATCAAACAGAAAAAAACTAACCATAGTTTTAAAGTCTATAAAACAACCCTTCACTCTTTTAAAAATATTCAATGTACAGAAAAAGTCTGGTAACTATTTTAGATGAGACACTGTCTTGCATGACTTAAAATTTAATTTAATTAACTTTTATGAGTGTTTGAATTTTCTTTTTGTCTAATTTTATGTTTATTATTATATGATTATGAGGCAAGCCAGTATTGCATACTACTACTATACGGTATGGCTAACTTGTATGATGCCTGTCCATCTC
>LQNK01000189.1:338736-360533 GCA_001586405.1 Phoebis sennae | reverse complement strand
TTTTTTTCAAACAAAATGTAGCCTATAAGTTGCACCTAATCATGGTCTACCAACATATGAAATTTTATCAAAAGCTGCCTAGTGGTTATTACGTGATTGACGAACATACAAACAGATAAACAGACAAACAGACAAACAGACAAACAGACAAACAGATAAACAGACAAACAGACAAACAGAAAAAAAAAATTCTAACTATGGTTTTGGTATTTATAGAACATACATATTGCATACCAATTACCCTTTTTGAAAAATATTCAATGTACAGAAATGGTTCGGTTACTGCTTTATTATATGTATAGATTATGAGGCAAGCCAGTATTGCATACTACTACTATACGGTATGGCTAACTTGTATGATGCCTGTCCATCTCATACATTTAAATATATATATTTTAACTACTATTTAATAACTGAAAAGTTGTAACTTGAAAAGTTATTTTCAGGTATTCTAAGAATTTCCATCAATATTGAAATTTTAAAATTAGCATTCTATTGCTATCTATATTTATTAAAAATCATTGTATAGAGACTAGATATATACATACCAAGTTTCTTTTAGCCTACGAAACCAACAAACGAACCTCATTATAATTTCAAATGTGAAACTTTGCGATCTATGGAATTATAAGCCAAAGTTACGATAATGGAATGCGAAGTTATTTTTGTTAAAATTGTTTCAGTTTAGTCCTCCTAAAATAGTAGTAAATCTGTGGAACATTACGATGTTTTTTATGGGTGTATTATCCTATTATTTATATATAGATTATTAATTGTATGCGTCAGATGAAAAAGCTTAAGATTAGGATACGTGATGCAAGAAAATGGGATCATAAGAAATAAGAATACTTACCTACATTTTATCCTATTTATTTTAAAGCACTATACTTTTGATTTGATGTATCGTTTGATAGTTTTAAGATAGAATACAAAACCAATTGTTCCGAAAGGTGAATAAAAAGAGAAATTTTACATTCTAAACGAACAGAAAGGAATCAGCATATATAACCTAAAAGAAACAAACATTGTAGCAGTGTTTAAATAAACTTCTAAGTTTTGCATACACTAAGAAATATAAGAAAGCCATTGACAATAGTCCTTTTAAAAACGCTATATCAATTTATTCAAAAATAAATCTTATAATTTTGTCATAGAGTTGAAAGTCAAAAGTAAGTATAAAATACCGTTTCAGCCTGGTCTTTGTAAGTTACTCCGGAATCAGCTTGAAACAAAACTCATGTAAATTTTAATGCAATTTACCTTCAGCCGATGTGTGTACTGTGACTGTGAGCTTGTGAATCTCATCTCGTATTGAGGGTTTGGGATGTGTGTTGAAGTTTTTTTATGTAACAGCGGGTAAGCGGATCATTGAACATCCACAACAGCAAACTATCGCAGATGCCTTGCTGGCTTGAAGGAAGGGGAAGGTTTCGGGAGAGGATTAATTGTGAAAAATTGGGAAAGGAGTAGAATAGGATGGGAGAGGAATGGGTTGCAATACTGTAATAGCCAATTTTACTCGTGCATAATGTAGATTTCGAATGGGGAAAGGATTTCTAAAATCGGTCCAGTAGATTTTGAGCCTCTTTATTACAAACAAACAAACAAAGTTTTCCTCTTTATAATATTAGAGCAGATAAATTATGTAAGTAGGTAAGATTCACCATTTTGTAAGTCTAAAGTCACAGTGGTTATTCCAGATCACACGGCAATTTTTGTATCCCTCAATCTTGGCATCGGATTTCCCGGACCCTCCTAAATCGCGACGTATCGGGTGCCCTTCATCAGCAATCCGAGGAAATCCGTTTGTCCTTTAGTACCTTAGCCATTGGGTTGAACTACGTACAGGATGGGAAACCGCGAAATGGCACACGTAGAAAGAAAATAATATATTTAGGTATTTTCATACTACTTTTGACACGACTACATAAATCGTGTGAAATAGATGTTAAAGGCCATGATGATTTAATATTTAATATTTATTTTCATACTAAAGTCAATTACAGGACTATTTTGTTGGTTCAGTGTAAGTGGGTTGGGTGTTACAACCGGTAGGTCCTGAGTTCGATCGTTGGAGTCATGAAAGCAAAGACTCAGTTAGGCAGGGCATATAACGTTGATTAGGTGACGTATCGGACGCCCTTCATCAGCAATCCGAGGAAATCCGTTTGTCCTTTAGTACCTTAGCCATTGGGATGAACTACGTACAGGATGGGAAACCACGAAATGACACGCGTAGAAAGAAGATAAATATGTTTAGGTATTTTCATATTAAAGTCGAGGATAGTACCTTGACCGCTTTGTTTGTTCAGTGTAAGTTAGGCATTACAACCTGTTTGTCCTGGGTTCGATCCCCGGTCTTTCATGTCTCCAACATGAAAGCAAAGACGCAGCCCGGCAAGGTGTATAAGGTTGAATAGGTGACGTATCGAGTGTCCTAAAGGACGGAATGAATTTCCTAGGATACCCATTTGTCCTTTGGTGGAGACAAAGTAACACTTTTGTTACCTTTCTATGCCCTACCAGACAGAGAAAGCCCTGTCTGCTAGGGCATAGAAAGCTAATCACCAACTTGCCTGTAAATATATAAAGAAATGATCATTCAGAGAAACTTAACCCTATGACCCAGTACCATCAAAATAGCGACGCGTTTGATTGCTCTCACATTAAAATTAAACCTACAAATAATATGTATAAATTCTTATTTCCTTTGAAAATATATCGAAAGCTAGCTGACTGGACAGCTTGTCTTGTATTAACTTTGACTGACAGTTATGTAAAATGTATATTATCGTTAAGTTTAATAAATCTAACCTATTTCGCCCGTCCCACTAATTTTAAATGCTTATTATGCCCTGTGCCCTCTCAATTTCTAAAAGTCCTTTCCAAATTCATTCGATATAACAATCTAAAATACTAATTTTAGTGAATGTGGGTACATATATGTTATGTTTTGTCCTAAGTGTTTGTGTTTCTTTTGTTTATAGTTAGTTGCTCCAAATGGGATCCAAATTTAATTCTGTATATCCCTGGCCTAAATGTTAAATGTCAAGATCAAGAGAAGCTGTCATAAGTTGTAAAATCAAAAAGAGACTCTCCCATATATACTGGACATTAGCGAATTCCTGCTTATCGGGTGGTGCCATTAACTAAAAGAAGAAGAAGAAGAAGTTTAATAAATTTTTCGTAACTTACCCTCCTTTTTTTAATTCATACAAACCTATCAATAATAACAGTAATAAACTATCAAGTAAAGAATTAGCCAAATCGTTCCGGCCGTTCACGCATGTTACCTTGACCATGAAAAATAGGGATTTTTTCATATATACTTTATACTTTGTATTGATACTTCTTGATGGAATTGCATATTAATTGTATATGTATAAAGACAAACACATTTTTATACTTTCAATTCCACTATATAATATAGTATAAAAATGTGTTTGTCTTTATATAAAAGGGATTTTTTCAACTAAGTAATAAATATATTATAATAATACTAAATGGCGTATTTCACATAATAATTCAGCAACACATAGTTAACAAACCCAGTGTCGGGATCTCCTGCGGTTAGGCTAATTGATTCCAAATACATTACGGATTTGGACTAATTTCCACTAATTCCGAGCGCTTTAAAGGTATATTTGGATTAACAGCACAATTTGTAAATACGAAGCGATTTCGGGATTAACCATCCGATTTGTACGTGTAACGGATTTAAATATGGACGTGTGGGTCGCGGTACTATTTGATGTTTATTTTATTATTTTCCGCATTTCAGACGATCAGTCTAGCTTTTCTAAAAGATTGGGTTGTCTAAATGTATATCAATTACGTGTCACAGTGTTTGTCCGCGATGGACTTCTAAACTAAACCGATTTAACCGAATTTTACACACCGTGTGCAGGTTGATCCAGCTTTAAAGATAGGATAGAAGACAACGCGTGCGAAGACGCGGGCGGAAAGTTAGCAATGTTATATAGCAATAGACGTTTCACATCGCACTAGCTGCGGTTTCCCCCACGTATCTTTTGATCCCCTGTCAACTTCATGAAAACATTACAAACATACATTCAAAAACATAATTGTTTTGATTTATAATTCATTATTTAGGATTTAAAAGTAACCAAAAAATTAATTTGGTCTTGCCTCTATGTCACATAATTCAACATAATATAATAATACATACACAATACATAATTGACGGATTTGTTATAGATTTGTTACACGAATTTTATTTGAAACTTTTGTAATTTTAAGATTTTTTTGTTACATAAACATGCAAATAAACATCCAATAAGAAAGCAAATCGGATCGAATTCCTAAAAATTAAGAACAAACAAGATTTACTCGAGTCCCGTTCTTTAATTACAAAAGTACCTGAAAAAACTTGCTAAATAATGTTCATTAAAAACTTTTAGCGACTAAAATGTCGGCCCATAGCTAATTCGGGCTCCTTCTCAAACAAACGACCTAATTACGCCCTAAAATTAATTAATGGAACAGTTTGGACCCACCAGTGTTTAATGTGGAAGGAAAAAATACTTTTTAGTGTAAGGCTTGATGTACACAGATATTGATTTTAAAACCAGATAGGCGAGGCATCAACACCGTCAGCTTCCTGACTCCGGGCTGCTACTGGCATTTTATTTTTAGTCATAAGAATAAATAAGAATAAATTAAATTACAAATGTTTTAAAGGTGAATCGAAGCCTAGGGCCCAAATTATTCGAAAACTTTTAGATACCAAATCATCAAGGTTCATTCTTACTAGCTAAATGCGATATTTTAATGTGAAAAAGCTTTCTTCCAAATATACTTTCCTATCTTAAATTATTCTTTACATGTGTGGCTTTCCGTACAGGAATTTACAAAGGGACCTTTTGCGAGTGGGAGTTAAGGGTAGTTATTGCCCTCTAACAAGAAATCGGCGTGAGTTTTAGAAGCTGAGTCGGAGAGGTTTGTTTTCCCATTCCAAATCTCCTTAATAGTCTACTACTGTCAATAGTCGAGGTAAATAGGCGTTTCACGTTTCGGAATGAGACACAGTCGGGTATTAAAAACCTTTATTTTAACAACCAGAAATTGTCTTAAAACCTACTTATCTTAGGGTATCGGCGCCTAGTGAAATTCCGTGGTCAAGGGTTGAAAATTATATTTTATCGGCAATATATCGATGTTAATTTTATTTGGTGAAATAATTTTTCATTTTACAAAAAAATTCCTACATTTTTTTGAATAATATGTCTGACTATATTACTTCCTTATACCACAATAATTCACTTGAGATACTCTGGACACTCTAGACACTCTTTGATGGTGTTTAGGGACCGATCTAATAACATCGATTGAACTGTGATTCATTAAGCATGTGTGCTAACTTATTGAGAAAACTGACTAATTGCAATGAAGCCTGAAAATACCTTTTACAAAAGTACCTGAAAAAACTTGCTAAATAATGTTCATTAAAAACTTTTATTAATTATTTATTTTTTATTCTCTTAAAAACATATCGATCAAGTGGCTGACCACTATAATGCGAGAAGCAATTAACCCCAGCTAGGTGGACATGTACCGTGCATACATTTTCTGGATCCGAGCCAGGAGATGAAAGGATATCAGATGGTTATACTGGCACCTTAGTGGCAAATATCTTATTAAAACGAAGACCATTCCGGTTAGGTAAAATATTTTTTACCAGCGCAAATATTATGTTCGATTTTTAACTATTTTTGATCTGGTGATTGCATCTTTGATTACATTATTAAGTTTTTTTGACAAAAAAAATACACTTAAAACATCTCCTATTTAGTTTCTTTTAAATTAAATTTCCTACAACTATTCTTCCTGTCAAAATTTTCTGAGGAAAGAGAATTCGATATTGGTTATCGTTTACATTTATTTTTTTCTTTTTTCCTATATACAGACTGACTCTGACTTGTACTGAGCATAAAATATATTTTTCTGAACTGTCATTAGTTCCTCTATCTGCAGCTACCATATTATTATCCACTCTTTACGCTACACCCTGTATAAAAATTACAATAAAAAAGGATACTATAGCTAAACAGCTAAATATTTTTACAGTTACTCGATAGAGTACACTGAAAATCAGCGCCGTGCATGATAATTGATAATCATCACGGCCTATGCTGAGTGGACACCCTTTTTCAGGAATTTACTGCCGTACCTTAATTATGGTTCTTTTTCATCTTCTTGCGTTGTTGTTTGTCTTTATTTTTTTTACTTTTTTTTTCGAATTCTTATTACTATTTTAAGTGTACCCGTGTGTTCTTGTAACAAATGTTTTTTTCTTTCTTTCTTTCTTTCCTTCTATATTTAAAGTGGATTTTCTCAGAAACCTGACTCCACAGTCCACTATTAATGGCGTGGAGTCACTTAGAAGTTTAATCTGACGTCGTGTGTGTAAAGGACATTTAAGTCCTAAGGCACGGCGCTCAGGTGAATCCAAGTACATTAGTATATAATATACATGTTATGGACCGAATGATAAATGTGTCATTATACAAAATGCCCAGGCAATTTAGAGATGACAAGTTATAAAAACTATTCAAATAATTAAATTGGCTGGGCATCGTACATAATGTGTATTACCTATTGGGTGGTGTTATAAAAAGCGGTGTTTAATTACTATTCTCTTTGTTTCTGACAATTAAACTTAATCGAAAATGCAAATAAGAAGCAGGACACTTAACTATCTTAAATTCAACATTTCTTTGTTTTATAACAGCTTCTACAAGAAATTTAATTTTAGTCAATGTACATGAACATTATTTGGCTAAAGCTTAGAATCTTTCTGCCTCCGATCATAAACATATCAATGAAAAATCTAACAAAAACCTTTACCCTCTGCACTCCCTTCAATATAGCTCAATTTTCAAATTGAACAATGGCATCATAGCGATTTTAATAATAAACAGATAATGTGATAAATAATTACGTTATGATAATAATAATAATGACTTTGTCCGATACAGCTCGTCATGATTTAAATAATGCCCTTAATTAAAACTTGTTTAAACGCCACGTGAAAAACCGCCACTTAAGTATCGTCTCTCAATAGGTTTATTGCGCCCTGTGCGTTGTGAGCATTCATAGTATCGTTTGTGAATGTAATTCTCTGTGAACAATAAACTTGTCATTTAGAACGCATTTTTTTTAAATCTTTTTTTATTCGGGACTTAAAGCTATTGAGCTATGTCAGCCCCGTGATACCCTAAACTTTATATATACAGAAAACTTAGTAAATTAATTATACACTATGTAGCTTCCTACTTTGATTAAAAATATATATAAATGAGTAAATTTTGGATGATATGATGATGATGATGGAAGATGGCTTATTTAAAAGACTAAAAACTAAACCTACATCAAATGCATTCAGTCGTAGCTTACCTACCATATAGGTTCTATGTAAGTTATATCAATAAGTATATCTTCAACAGAATGCATTTAGAAATGTCTTACTTCGCATAGTAGTTTATTTACACAAGTATTGTTTGTTAATATGGGTGTCAGTTTCTTCGGAATTATTTCTACTTCATATGGTGAAACATGGAGAGACTTCTTTTACTAATTAAAGGGATTTCTATTAATGATATAGTCACTTAGGAGTTAATGTGAAGTAAGGGACTTAACTTAACTCCTGAAAATGCTCACAAGAATCCAACTGCCTTGTTAGAACGCGTACTCGCTATAAAAATCAGAATTGTAGGCTTAAACCTTAATTTTCTTGTTATAACTTTGCCTATACCTATTATGTGTTATGTTTACCGATATGAAGCTTTTAGATGTGTTTATTTTTCTTCCTTATTCGTAAAATTGGTTAAGTATTTTGGTTGTAAGAAAACGATAATGACAAATCTTTATTTGGCATCACAAAGAAAAAATAGGAAATAAATACAATTTAATGGGCGGCGTGATTCCAAAAAGGTTACCACATCAGCATATGTTGGAGAATAGAATCTCCAACTACTGATTTTCAGTGACACCGTAACTTTCTTTCGTCTTTGTGGTGTAAACAGCAGAAATAGACTTATAAGAATGGAAGATTAGATCTAACAGTATTATTTTTTAAATATAAACGTTTTCCAAACCATGTTTGAATAAATAAGATGGACAGATAGATAAATAGATAGATAGATAATTTCTTTATTCATAGAACAAATTCATTTCATTACACTCCCTAAAACAAATTTACACAAAATAAATGTCTAACAGATTATCAAAGATTCATATGCCATACCAAAATTAAAAAGATAGCAAGTCATTAGTATTTTTGAAAGAAAATTTATTTCCATAGAATCGCCCGGGACAACAACCGAACGGCGAAACGGTAAAAAGTCTGTTTTTACAAGACTCAGTAATTTATCTCAGTTGCCTTTTTGTTCACATTTTTAATTAGTTTTGTTGTTCTGCGAGATTTAGAACGAATTGTTTTTATTTTATTGTCCGTTATGTATGCAAACTGTGGGGCTCTTTTCGCGCTAAATTAATTTTGTCGTATATGTATGACTGTGAAAGCTGTGAGTAATGCGGTGTTTGTAAATGGTCCTATGATAAACCGTTTTAGCAAAACGACATGTTTTATTTATTACTAGGTGCTGTTTTATGCTAGACTCGCCTTTAATTCAGGTCTATACAAGTATAGATCTTGCCGGTTCTTCTCGGTAGAGACAGCCTTCCGAAAACCAAAAAATATTGATTTTGTAAATGTACATGACGTTCTATAAGCGCCTCGAAAGTTTCCAATTTGGAAATAAACGTTTTGACTTTGTCTAGACTTTAATATACAGAAAGAAAGTGACAAAAAATTTTATTCCATATTAAACATAACACGTACAATTAATATAAATTAATAATAAAAGGTAAGCTATCAATTAATCCATATAAAAGCCTAAGTGCGCCGTGATTGATTTACAAGCATCTAAAGTTTAGTTTTTTAAACATTTATATTATTAGCAGGTATATATTAATTTATTGTATAGACCCACGATATTTGGCTTTTGCAAGATACGAGTTTGCCTGCGTATAAACCTATTTAAACATATATTTATTTCGTTATAATGTATGAAATAGTCAAAGAAAGTTTTAGATTCAACGAAAATTATTGCTCAAATTTGAAATATAAAGTAGAACAAATTAAAATCGCCGCACCAAATGAAGCGGTAAAAACAATTTTTCAAAGAAAATGAATTATTCAACCGAATTCAAACACATTCTTTTGCGTAATTTTACGTTTAAATTTAAATTCTTTCGTTAATTAAAGCTAGAGCTAGATCAACTTTCGAGATGAAATGAGGAAAAGTCATCAAGTTTCCGGTGGAAGTGAAATAAAAATGAAACACCCTGTATTATTCTAGCGGAGTTCTTTGCGGTTGTATTTAATGAGTACCGCCTGAACAAATATAGCGCGGCTTGTGGATGCAAATCATGATTTAAAGAGACACGCCGTCCTGCACGACAAGTTTTGACGAGTTTTCATGGAGTGCAGACGTGAAATAGGTTTAAATTTGTGTAAAGCCTTATATTTCTCAGGTATTGTAATTATTTTTGTTATGTTAAAGCAGGCAAGCGAGGCATGCGGTTCACCTGATGTTAAGTGACTGACCGCAGCCTATGAACAACTGCAATATAGGAGGGTTGTAGATGCCTTGTCGGCTTGGAGGAAGGGGAGGGGAAATGGAGAGGATTAATAATAGAAAGTTGGGAGAGGAGTAGAACAGGATGTGAGAGGGATGGGATGGATATACAGGCCTCCGGGCACCAGCTCACCGTACGAAACACAGTGCAATACTACTGTCTTCTGCTGGGGGGTGATAATTTAATATTATCTATATAATAAGGTAATACGTTTTTTTTCTTATCTTTTTATTTATATAAAGAGGAAAGATTTGATTGTTTCTTTGTATTGTATAGACCCCGAAACTGTAGGACTGATTTGCATGAAATTTTGTACAGAGATACTTTGAAACCCCAGGAATGACATAGTATAGTTTTTATTCCAAAAATCCTACGGGAAAGGGTTATACACGCGAGTGAAACCACGAAGCTAGTATTTTATAGACTTATACATACTTCACTTACTTAAAGCCACTGTTAAATGTATTGATTTTTAAAAATCAAATGATGCAATTTTATTTTTCATCAAAATCGGCCTCGTGACCTCATAGTTTCAGGTATGCCTACAGTTAAAAAATCAACCTGTATAATATTTTTCAGACTACAAAGTTTTGACATATCAACTCTCACAAGCGATTACATTTTAATATTTGTTTTAGACCGTTTGACTCTCTGCCCCGGATTCTGTCAATTAATTCGCTAAATTTAGTAACGATATCGTCCATTCTAAATATGTGCCAAATACATACCTGATGAAACCCTTATATAACCTATTATAGTGTCTGTAGTGTATGTACCTAATATGTATATTTATGAAGTATATCTATATACGTATAAAACGTATTATTTATTTTATCAATATTTATCCTCTTTCTCATCTTTTACCTATTCCTTCTATTAGTATATGTTTGGTTCTTATACACTTTCCCTACAACCGTGGCAAGAAAATCAGGGCTTCGGTCGTCAATGACGCCGGTGCATAAGCTGAGTGGCCACCACTTTTACCTCTACTCTACACTGCACAGTCGTGACAGTGCACCGTGACTTTTATCTTAAAAATATATACTTTTATATACGAACTAGCTGTGAACCGCGATTTCACCCGCGTATTTTTGTTTTCTCCCGTCCCGTAGGATGTGATGAAATCCATTCTTAGACCTACGTCATAACATCTACCTGAATGCCAAATTTCAGCCCAATTACTATGCGTTGATAGATCATTATGTCAGTCAGTCACCTTTGAGTTTAATATATTATATAGAATAGATTGAATCCTACTTACAAACTCAAAGTTATTACTTTTATATAAAGACAAACACATTTTTATACTTTCAATTCCACTATATTAACACTTTTTACAATAATGTTTTATTTATTTAAATACGACCGGTTTCATACATCATCGTCAGGTCTCGTATCATATACGAAACCGGTCGTGTTTAAATATAAAAAATTTATCTTTATATAAAAGTGATATGCAATTCCATCAAGAAGTATCAATACAAAGTATAAAGTATCAAAGTTATTATGTTAAGAGTACTATCACCCTCGAGGTTCCATTTCCTAAAATCCAAGCATTGCTAACCAAAACCAACCGGAATTCAGATCCCAAGGCAGACTAGAAAATTATATTAGTATTAAATTATAGTTTGCAATCCCCAGCATTTTCCATATTGGAATGTCCACTAAATATCTTTCATCGGGTCCCACGAATATTTAGATGGCATGGATTAAATTGCGGATTGCCCGAATTGTTAACTATTTTGCATTCTATATTGCATTAAGCGGTATTGGAGCAAAGCGAGGGCTCAGAGACGAGATGGCTGATGGATGTTTGTATGAAAAAAATTGTCAGACGATAACTTGAGCGTTGTTTATCCGATTTAAATTAAATTTCATTGGAGAATAGTTTAAATAAAAGAAAATATCGAGTTTGAAGATGAGCGAAATCGGTTGAGGGGTAACGAAGATAGGGACGGTAAAATAGGCGATATGGTTATAGCTGATTGCGGTATCAATTGAACGGTCTTGACTAATACATTACAACGCGAGGTCTAGCTCGTGGCGAGCCACTAGTTTAATAGATTTTAATCATTTTGATTGCTAATAAATTTATTTGTGGCATTTTTTTTTTCATATTTCTTCTATACTAATATTATAGAGATGAAAGATCTACAGCCCCCTTACATACCTGTAAGAGGGCTACAGAAGCGAAGCCGCGCATAACAGCTGTATTTCAACAGATAAACATATTATCTTGACTCATTACAGAAAACCCCGTACGTGATAATCACATAAACCGGGTTATTACAAAATGTTTGTGGATGACTGATTAGTTGGTGTTTGTATCAGATCAAAGGAACTGTGTGTTTGTTTATTTTCATGTTTGTATCGAGGTAAAGGTGATACGAATATTTGAGCTTATTGCAATAGTTTGGTAACTGAGTGCCGGGTCGAAAGTTTGAAATTTGATTAGATGTGATGAACAATTTTGGATGTTCTAATAGTTTTACATTAACCTCCAGCGTACTTTGCAGTACATAGTATGTATATCTACTCCCGGTTTGTTAAATAATAATTAATTATTTTAAAAGAGACGTAAGTCATTTTTCTGTTCTACGATAAATGTCAGAACCAGTTAAGTAAAAAAAATTATTTTCAGTCATATTTTTTCGCAATAAAAGCCTAAAGTTTCAATAACATATTCCAAAACAATGCACGCGAGAGGTTAAAATATTATTCATATCATTATTTTCACACTGTTTGTTTTTATTTGCTAACTTACTATGCCCCGCAGTTCTACACGCGTATTCCTGTTTTCCCCGTACCCGTGGAATTTGATCAAAATCCTTTCTTAGCGGATGCCTACGTCATAACATCTACCTGCATACCAAATTTCAGCCCGATCCGTCCAGCGTTTTGGGATGTGTGTTGATAAATCACTATGTCAGTCAGTCAGTCAATCTTTTAGTCTCATACATTATATTCTTTGATTTTAATAATGTATCATATTTCAGTGATATTTATGTAAAGATTAACAAGTTTAGTCAAAAAATTAGACTTAACGTCGGAACATCTGTCTAAATGTGTTCTTTTTCATATTTATATTATTAGTAAAGTAAAAACACTATTAACGTTTAAATATTTACATTGAAACTATACATCCGTGGATATAAAATTGTATAATTTACGCTAGGAGACAAAAGAATTTACCCCATTCAATATTTTAATCCTTCTCTTTGTGCGATATTATCTAATACAGCATAATTTAGATTTTATTAAAATTTACGCACCGTCTTCCCCATATCTTTTTATGGTTATTGAAATTCATTAGAAGGCTTCGCGCGAATAAATTACGTTAATATGTACTGGTTCTTGGATTATGTATTATTAGGCTTATATCTCTTTTTGTAACGTTATAGAAGTCCTACGTTACGTTCCGAATTATTAAACTCAAAGTACATTCGAAATTGTCTTATTCATATCAATGTTGGGTTTAACATCCGTAGCGGATTTTTTCTATATAGGTCTTACTAACGTTATAATACTTAAGGTTTTCATAAATTTTAGGTTTTCTGTTCAATAGCGTTATTTACTCATCATTTTCTTTAATTGAAATAAAAGCCCGTGAAAGAAATACCTAATTTATTTATTTATTTATTTATATTTAATTCAGATACATAAATCCATACAGAATTGACGTCTAATGACGTCCTCTGTTCAGATTGGCTACCAAGACCTCTACCAGTCGGGGAGGTATTATTAGCATGTGCATATCAAAATTTAAGATATTTCAAGGATAGTCCAAGTCCTGGGTAATGTTTTATCTACAGAGACTAGAATAGAAAATATTTTTATTCATGTAAACTTTTTACCAAGTCCTTATAAAAAGTCATTTATTTTAATTTACCACCGGTTCGTAAAGTCGATTCTATCGAGAAGATACCGTCAAGGAACTCGGTTCTCTTTTCAACGGCCACTTTTATTACATTGTTATTATAATTTACAACTTCAAAGAATACATTATACTAAACAACTATCCCGCATTTATTTGGGAACTGATATATTCCGAGGATTCTTATCTTCTATATATTCATTAATACTTTAGTATGCTTTTTGAATTGAAGCATTTGTGTGTGTGTACTACATACTGTGTGAAGAGACATTACATCCACGGTCACCGTCACAATCAGCCTTATCTGAGAGCACCATATCTCACGTCAGTGCAACCGCCGCGGCGCATTTGTCACAACTCCTTTTTACGTTTCTAACGATAGTCTGAGCGCTGGTGAATGTTTTTACATTCGTAATTATTTGCTACTATACACGTTGTTAGTATACATTATATTTCCTTAAAATAGGTATTTCTTTTCACCTTGAAAAAATTTTCTGGGCACATAGTGTAGATAAAAAAATGACACATTACAACGCGGGGTCTAGCTCGGAGCGAGCTACTAGTTTATTTTGGTTTGAATTAATAATCTGTGAAATTTAAACCTATTAAAATACTATAATTTTGTATAGTTACTTTATACTTGTAAAGTAACTATACTTTTACTATATTTACACAGTACTTTTAAATAATAAGACCGCCCTCTGTGTTGAGCTTTTATCAACACAATAAAGGTCAAATAAATAACTTGTTTTATACTATTTTATGATAAATAGAGTAGGTATAATTCATCAGCAACTCTCAGACTGCCACTACCGGAGTTGGGAGGTTTTTTGCCCTTTCCGTAATGATTGGAGATTTAGGTAATATAGTTTGGGTTGTGAACGAAAAGTTTCCTTATGAACCCATTTATTATATACCTTCTATTATACATATACAATGGAAATGTTTTTGAGAAATATGTACTTAATATAATTTCAGAATATCTGTCCCTATTTTTATTCACAACCTATTTACTATTTTTAAAAGCTTTTAAGCTTATTTACCAGTAACGAGTCCATCTTCCTGTCAATAAACCTCATTAATTCAGTTATTGCTTCAAGTTATATGCAGCTGATGATTGCAGTTTTAAAAAGATACTTTCATGTAATGACTGATCTACGAATCTATTTGAACGCGCTAGTCTCAGGAACTGTTGGACCGATTTAAAAAATATTAAATTATAAATTATAATTATAAAATATTAAATTAATTAAGTATTTTTGTCTAAAATCATTAATGAGGAAAGACTCGATTAGTTTATAATATATATAACTATGCCAGGGGAACACGAATTAGCTAGTCTATACTAATAATATAAAGAGGAAAACTTTGTTTGGTTGTAATGAATAGGCTCAAAAAATATTGGATCGATTTTAAAAATTCACAATTCAAAAGTCATCATCCACGAGTAACATAGGCTATATTTTATAGGCTATATATACTACGGGAGCGAAGCCACGCGGATCAGCTAGTCATTAAATAAAATAAGCCTCATTGAAACTAACGATCAATCGACCACGTGATACGTTCTAGTGCTAATTAGCTAGACCTCTATTGACTCGCTCTCGTATTTTTTCCTCGGAAACGATTTTATAGCTTCATCGGGCAATTAAGTGCATGATAGGGATAAAGGAGCTACATCATGAGCTTACATTGTGTCGTTATATTTAGAGCCTTTCTGTCGAGAGCTAGCACCTTTTTTGGGTACAGGTGCAAGGTGAATATAGATAAATTCATTCACGAATACGCGCCCCACTATTCTTCTAAATTGTAGACAGTATACATATACTTATAGTTTTAGTAGTAGTATAATTTACAAGAATATTTTTTGCATACATTGTAAGCTTCCGTTTGTGTGAAGTTTTATAGGTACACACTCATAATCAGGACAAAGTACTGCGATGAAAAAAAAAAAAAAAAAAAGTAAAATATTTTCAAATTCATAAATTGGTGGGGCGCATTGTCGTGGATGGCACTATCCATACTTGTTTGATGCCCTTCCTATTATATAAAGAAATCTCAGTAATAGCCCTGAGTCTGAAAATTGGTGTTGTTGGATCACCCCCGTGCTTCGAGAGCACGTAAAACAGGTCCTGCGCCTGATTCCTCTCCGGTCGTGTCGGTCAGTAAAGGTAATCCTTATAGTCCGATGGGACGGCAGACCGACAGACACAGGTGTACTCTCGTACATACTTGTGCACTAAAATATCTCCTACGCAGCTGGCTAGTCTCTGTTGAAATTGCCACCATGGCCGAAATCGGTCAGGGGAGCTATTATTATACCCCGACTTGGAACTGTAGACCTGGCCCAAATTTCAGACTAAAAATTGAAAGGCACACAGTCACAGTTTAGCACTATCGGATAAATAAACTATCGGGTACTGATAACTTCCAACAAAGTCACCTATGCAAGCCCTACTGAGTGAAGCAGACTGCGTGATCGTCTAGTGCTAATTAGCTAGACCTCAACTAACTTGTTTTTGTATTTTTCCTTGAAAACGATTTTATAGCTTCTATATTTAGAGTCCGTCAGTCGGAAACTAGCACCTTATTTTGGGAACGTGTTTGAAGCTAGCTTTTCTTCTCCGAAATTTTCTTAACGTGATTTAGTAGAGTTTTTTTCCGACTCAGAATGTAAATTTTCGTTAACAGAGGTTGAGTGAAATCGAAGAATGCTCGAGATACGTATTAGAATACGGGTGTAACTGTCACGAATTTCAGACGAAATCTGACAATAATACGTTGTTCAGAAACGCAATTATTAAAATTACCGGACGTTTAACTATTGTTTACTATCTAATAGATAAACTAGCCTAAGTAACTCAAAAACCGGTCTGAGGAGGGTACTAATAACTTCCAACAAAGTCACCTATACAAGCCCTACTGAGTGAAGCAGACCGCGTGATCGTCTAGTGCTAATTAGCTAGACCTCAATTGACTTGTTACTCGTATTTTTCCTTGAAAACGATTTTATAGCTTCATCGGGTAATAAAGCGTTTGCTGTGATAAAAGAAAAGCCCTTATAATGAACTTGTATAGAACGTAATCGCTCCTGTAGCTGACTTCATATCAGTCTATTAGTTGCATCTTTCGCTATTGATGATTCATATTTTTTTTGTACGTATGTTCTCAATTTCTTTTAGCTTCCGCCCGCAGCTACGCTAGGTTTTAATTTCATGCTCACAGATTAGAGAATAAAAGGCAGATGGAATGTTCCAGACTCGAGTGACGCTAACTACACTTAGGTACACGTGCACCTGTGTGAGTGAAATTTGAAAATTTCGAAGCCCTCGTGATGTGTTGTGTCAAACTATACAAACATTTTTGCGTTTGCTTTTGAAGTTTGTATTTGCTTTTCAGCGTCACTCGAGTCTTCAGCCGCACTCCATCTGCCTTTTATTCTCTAATCTGTGTTCGTGCTCTATAGATCAATAAAAAGGATACTATCATCTATTCCAGCTAATATAAAATTTTCACACATCCAAACTTAAATTTTTTATAATATTGTGAAGGATAATATCCTACCACTATCCAACAGAAAGTAATAAACTACACTCAATTGGAACAATAATCGTAGACCACTATAGCTTCACAACAATTAAGTTATAATAAACTGTTAATAAAATCAAGTCTAACTTTGTTAATCAGAACACTTGTAAACGAACTAAAGTTTTAGCAAGAAGAATTAACCATCCCACGCGATCCCAAATACTTATAAAATATTATTATATAACTTTTACGCTTTGTCTGAGTGCCCCGACTTTTCGCTTTGCTTAAGAGCTTCAAACTAACTAATCATTTGTTTGAATAATTTATGCAAGATAAGAGCAGTATGACAGGAGATAGCCAAATGTCGAATTTTAAAAGTTATTATTCTGATAATCATAGATGTTAACATTAATAACAAACTCCCTACTCTTGTGGTGATGTTGAATGAATTAAAACTACGCAAAATAAAATAGAGATCATTTCTATACATTAAATATTTTAAATAGATTAATTGCTATGCAATATGGATGTATGATAGACCCCAAAAGAATGATAATGGTAATGGTAATTATAAATTATAAAAAGTAATTATTCTAATTAATTTTATTGGCTATCAATAATTACGTTTATAATTTTTTTTGAACCATTACCATCGGATAGTTCTGTAAAAATAAAATATGAATGAAATGAAAATGAAAATACTCTTTATTGCACACACCAAGAGAAAAAAGTAAAAGTAATAGGCATTTATTAAAATACATTCTCTAAAGAAAATGTACAAAAGGCGACCTTATGGCTACAGAGCCATCTCTTCCAGGTAACCGGTGCTTAGGAAAGACAAATATTAAAAGAGACAGTTAACAGTAGGTGGCGTAAAATTATATAAAAAATAATAATAATAATAAAAACTAAGTTTTAACACTTAAGAGACTAATAACAAACAATCAAACGGATTATACATAATATAATACATATACTAGAATAGGGATTCTAGAATAAATACTAGACATATATACGCTCCTAAGAGCCACAGGTTAAAAGTTAGTGATATTATGATGACAATATTTCACAATATCTATTTTAAACTTGACAATGTAATACAGAAAAGCGATTGTTAACAGGCGGCATCATTCAAAAGATTTTATTTTTTAAATTACGAACTACAAGTTTCTAAAGTTATGAAATTATAAATTTATAATAAATCGCTGTTAAAATGCGGAAACAGTTTTCCGCGACATCTGTTACCAATGGAAAGCCAGTCAAATGCAAATAGTTAGCGGGAATATTCCTTCGTTTTTTAATTTAATCTAATCCTGCGTTCTTCGAGTAAGCTTCTTATATTTTTCAGCTTTTCCTTGCCCCAAGCGAATTAAATCTCTCGGGAAACCAAGACGTGTTTCAGAGACGAATATAAAACGTCTGATTAATAAAATTTTATTATGAGTAAGTACGTGATGTTTATATATTTGCGAGTCCGATTTGAGAAATGCGCGAAGTAAATTTATTTTGGAAGCAACGACACTTGTATATGGCAGTGGTGTTAAATTCGTAGATGTTATGTGCTTTTTCAAGTTGTGTCTGCAAATTATATTAATAAAATCAATACATATCCGCTATTTGCAGTCTTCCCTTTATTTTAAGTTTTTTTTTATTATTACTTTTTCTATGCTTATGTTTGTGTACAATAAAGTATTTCATTTCATTACATAGTATAAAATACCTTTTTATCCGCGACGGAACAGAGATAATAGGGTAAGAGCCAGTTTGTGTGTGCAACCCAATGTTACCAATTTATCTCCAAAACCACTGTTCCGATTTTAATGCGGTTTTCAGTGATGGGTTTTGATTTGATTGGTACATATTTTAAGCTAGAAGTGTTACAAAAAGCTCATTAAAAGGGGCGCTGCAATAAATATGTGTTATATTTTATCTCCAAAACCACTGATCTTATTGGAATGCGGAAATTATGCTCTTTTAAAAGTAATGTTTATAATTAAAAAATTAAAAAAATTCAAACACAATTAGCTAATCACAAACTAAATTGGTACACAAATCAACATGTATGTACACACACAAAAACGCAAATCTCAAACTGATCACTTTCGCTCTCAAACTGTTCCGAGACGACCCAAAATATCGTATAGGTGAATGGTGCGTTGTGCGTTGATCAAACTCGCTTTGTATAGATTGTCTCCTATACCTATTTGTAATCAAAAATGCACACTCGTGTACAAACAAAACTAATTGCACATCCTGTAAACAGCCTTATTTCTGAGACAAATCATTCAGTGTAGACCAGAGGTCCCCAAACTTTTTTGTATGGTAAAAACCTTGCCATGTTTTTCCATGTGGACTAGGCCCCGTACTTTTTACGTACTTGATTTACGGCCATTTTCAATAATGTATCAATGATTATGGGTAGATTGTTATGTCAGATGATATGACAATAGATACACAAAAGTCATAGCAAATGTATCCGCCGATAGTATAATGAAATCAAAATACAAATAGATAGATTTGTCTGACTTTAGTAAGCAAAACAAGGGATAGATAGATTATTGAAAACGGCCGTTAGTGTGTGTATTGAGATCCACTATCGTGGACCCCGTTTTCATTTCATGGACCCTCAAATTTTTTCGCAACGAAGACCACTCGCAGGTTGTCATAGCAGGTTGACCCCTAGGGGTCGATATGCCCAATTCCTATAAAAATAAAACGAGTCGTTTCACTTACGGATAGTACAATATCCTACTAGGCGTAAGTCTAAAGCGTTTCTATAATAAACGTGTCGTTAATATAACTACCAAAACTTGGTTCTGATTGGTTGTTTAGAACCGCCCGTTATGAAAACCATTCGTTTGTATACTATGACGTTCATAGGAACCGGGCATAAAACCACTTTGGGAATCACTGGTGTAGACTGTAGAACTCGCTTGCTGTTTCGTTTGTCTACCCCTATTTATTTTGCTGTTCGAGGGTACAATGCATACTTTGCAACTGTTTCGGTTTTTGTTTAGGATAAACTCATTAAAGAATGGAATTTTAAATGAGACTCGTTGTAGCAATCTAGTTGTACGTCTCTTTTTGTATTGCAAGAGATTAAAGCTAAAAAGTGCCCCGCTATTTGTATCTTCCTTTTAAATAAATGATCTTTTTTCTGGCATTTGACAATTCTTATTTATTTAGCTTATCAACAAAATTGCATGAAAAAATGTTACTGGCTAACTAACAATAAAAACACAGCATGAATGATTTACAAATATTTAAACTTAAACTAAATCTTTTACTTCAGTAAAGATACTTATATGAAAAAATGTAACGATTGGTTACACAACAATTACTTAAATAAGGTTACAGTAAATAAATAAAGTAAATAATAATTAATAATAACTCTTAAATAAAAAATGCATTCAAGATTTCAAGTACATGTTAACTTGCGCATTTTATAAAACAAATAATGCCCCCAATGTTGATCACTTTTCAAAGCAAACACTTTCCCCAAACATTTATTAGAAAGCATCCCTTGCCGGGAAATAATTAAATTTTCCCGCCGTCAGAGGCTGCGTTTATTTACGTCAAGGAAAATATTTAAGATTTTAAACAATATTCGGGTTGACTTTTCAAAATGTAACATCGTTATTTTACCCAAATTTTCATCCTGTTTTTAATACTTATCCTTTGCTTACATTAATTGGTCTAGGAAGGCTTAATACATTATAAACATCCTATATTTATAATGTATTAAGTCTTGCATTATACAGGGTAAATTTATTAAATGGGCTTTCAGGGATAAATTCTAAATTTGGACGAATCTGCCGATGCCGATTTTGACGAAATTAAAAACTGCATCAAAAACTTTTTGCCGAACCAGGAATTGATTATAAAAATTGTCTAATATAAAAATATGTTGATTTTGGAAAAGAATTAATATCATGGAATACCCGTTAATAGACGTGCATAGTCGTTTAGAAAACTTTTAAGAACATTATCAAACATTTCCTTGTCCCTTTAACATTCTTAAAGCTAGAGATGACCTTCTGAAGAATAATCATTTTGATATAACAAGACTGGCATCAGTTACCAGCTATTATATAAACAATCATAACAATTTTCTACCGTTAGCATAGAAACCTCAAAAAATAACTCAATGACGTTTAAAATTCAGCCAAACTAAGCCACCTTGATAAAACTGCACCCAGAAAACTTTATTAAACCACGACATTTAATATGAAGACGCAGATAAAATTCTCCAACTATAAGCTCTTTATGAAACCACTAGATGTTTTATTTACCATATTCCCGCGAAGAGCGCATAAAGCTGGCAGATGAACAGGAGACCATAACTTTTTAATTATTCGCATAAATTATGTAATTTCCCGCGGTCATAACGCCCGGTTTCATTATTGCGGTATCCACTTCGCGCTTAGAATTTTAAAGGACCTGGTGTGATGACGTCATTAGTGAATGGTCATGGGATTAACTTAATCAGAGTCCAATTATAACACGATTTTATGAGAAGACGTTGAGCTTTCTTATGTATTCATTGCTTCACATCGGGGATGTTATCGCAATGGGGATGCTCCTCAAAGACCAACGTGATAAAATGCTTTTATCTATCACTAGCGACCCGCCCCGGCTTCGCACGGGCTTAATGGATGATATTATACATAAAAACCTTCCTCATGAGTTACTCTATCTATTAAAAAAAACCGCATCAAAATCCGTTGCGTAG
>LQNK01000189.1:287918-330029 GCA_001586405.1 Phoebis sennae | reverse complement strand
TGCCTTCTGTATCCCTTATATTAACGCCCTGTATTAAAATTTCCCCAATATATTCAATGTACAAATTTTGACTTGCTACGATTTTATTATATGTTTTGATTATAAAATTCTTATTTGGGTAATTTACAGAATAAACAGGCTTGTCATAGAAATTGGAATTCCTAGTATAAATGCTACAATATTTACATATTATCTCATTATACATTACGCAAAAAAATATTGTGATACCCGAAATTAAATATCAAAATAAAAATATTATTTTCATATATCAACGTCAAACCATAACTCGTTTTACCTGATTCGAAAAAATATTAATTAATTAAAATAAAAGTTCTCAATAAAAGGCAAAACATGAGATTTTACGCCCACCCTGATTTCCCGGGAGAGCCGCATCATGTAATATTTAATTTGGTCGCATATCAGCCCACTTCTTATTGTGTCGCTTGAAATTGTGGGGTTGTTGATCTCAGATACTATTATACGACTTGACAAAATGACAAGCTATGAAATTGATATAAATAGTTGAATAATTGTCATCAACATTTGGCCTTATTGAATTATTAATTGAAAATCTATATTTTATTCGACTTTCCTAAAAAATCGTCGCCTAAATTTCGCTGGAATTAAACTTTGAAGGATATGTTTTATGAATCATTCTTAGTATTTTTGGGCGTTTTGGATGTTTGTTTGGATATATCACTCAAATAAATTAAACATTTCATAACATCATAACTCTACTCTCTCTACGGGTCTCATAACCTACAATAATAGCATACTTTTAGCATAATAAAAGCAAAGTCATGATCACAAGTTAGACAAAAAATATCTAGAAAACTGTACAATATAATCTGATATATAACATGAGGGTATGCCACCATTCCTGAAAAATGAAATTGTAGCATTAATTTAATTTCTACGCGTAAATCGCTGAATTCGGTGCAAAATTGATTTAGATAATATGTCAAATTTATCATGCAAAGTTGACTTGAATAATACGAATCAACCATATTATATGTGTTAAAGGTCAGTAATTTAATATGAATTGAATGTATGTAATGTACTTTAAATTGTATTCATTGGGGTTTAATCAATGTAAACTAAATTTACATAGAATAATTTTACCAAATTTGACTTAATAAAATAATGTATGGTAACTGAAGTTTCTTTAAAAACTATATTTTTATTTATCAACAGTATCTATGGATATTTTCGAACACAGTGTATATTTAAATTGCATCTTAGTAGCTACATAGATTTGACATTAAGAAACCTCTAACAAAATACATAATATACGATATGCCTATATAAAAGATTTGTACCAAATTCTTTTCGTTTTCTCGGATCATTTAACTCCCTTTCCTCTTCTACTCTCACTTCTCCTGTACTGGTATACATATTTTATCACTATTAGGACTCAAGTAATTGGGCCAAGCTCGCATCAGGAGTTTAACAACCCTCCTTTCCCAATATCGTATGGTGAGTGAGGGTGCCAGTAACCGACAATCTTGTCTTATTAATTTCCTTTGCTACTCTTTCGTCTTCATTAATAATTTCCTTAATGTTACACTTTACTATGTCCCTGATTGCATAACTTCAGGTAAAAGCGATGTCTCTTAAAAAAAATAATCAATTTCTTAGATGTTTTACCTTTTTACACAATACTTAAAATGCATTTTCACCAAGAAGTCGCATCCATATCTTAGAATTCACATAGAATGCCATACATATCTTAACATCAATCGCCTAAAATGATCCACAAAGTACTTTATAAAAGAGAAGATTGAGAACTACCGCTCGCAGTTTTTGCAAATTACATCATCCTCAAAGTTTATTTAATTCACCAGAAAGTAGACGGCACTTAAAATGTCCAACTTTATTTTCTCAAATAATTTTTCTTCAATTTTTGAGAAATATGTTAAGCCTGAACTTACTAAGACTGTAATGATCTTGTTGGCATGCTTACTAATATAAAACAATAGTTAACTTAGGGCCTTCCTATCTTTAAATTTGAATACAACAAAATGTGTGAGAGATATCATCGAAAACTTTTATTTGTTTGAAGGACCAATTGATGTCATTTTCTGTTGCATATCGTTTAAATAACCGCCTTAGCTACTCCGTAATATACATTAGTACTATGTACACAAATGTGCATGTCTATATGTCTAATTTACTAATAAATTAATTGATAATTGTAATACACTATCGACAATCACTCTCTATCTGGACAATCTATAAAAAGTACAAAATGAAAAAATATACCCATGATTGCTATATTGTGGCTGTTTATATCCTCTGAAAACTGAACACGTACAGTAATTATACCCGAATTGCAGTTGATTATGTGCTTGAAAATAATAAAATAATTTTATTACATTTTTAAGCGCAAGCAACTGGTACTCTCCGGAGTAATTTCCTTTGGCAGCATAATGTCGCTCTTTTCACACTAATAGCAAAAACTGAGTAAAAAATTCGCCCTCTCTTTCCCTCTAATCGTGTTTTTGCATATTCAAAAAGAAGCCAGAGTACTGCAATATCCTCTCATTTGTATGCATTTTCTATTTTATAGCATTTACTTTTTCTGCAGTGACGTTTGATCTCTCGACGCGGTATTAAGGTTTTTTAGCTGGGATTTAAAGAAAAATGTTTGGCTTTACTCCGCGTTATTATTTTTTACGTTTAAGCCTCGTATTAACTTTGAAGCGATAAATACACAATTGTTATTTATGTTTTTATAGTGCACAGCTTATACAGTTGTAGGAGCTTTGTTTTTCTGTCTCGCCTGTAACTAGAATATTGTCGTTTTTTAATGTTTATTTCAAGTGCTTGCTTACTTTTCTATTATACTAAATTACAAAGAAATAAAATCTGATTTTTTTAACAACTTGTTGTTTATTCGACTACAACTTGTATAACAAAGATGAAGAGCATCTAATTTTTAATATTTTTTTTGAGACATTAATGGTTGTCAGATAATTATGAAAACCGTTTATGCCCTTTTTCCAAGATGGCGGCCACGGGACAAAATTGCAACCCCACAAACTTGGATTTAACTTCAAAATAAAATTGCATCGTCGAACAAACGCAACCCCAAATGTAACTTTTTAATGGACTAAGTAGATTTAATGGAATGATGTATTTGTTATATAACTTTCGTATCGGGTAATAGAAGCTTACCTATTACGTTCTAAATCCAGTTTATTACGTTGAATGTTTATGTTTATAATATGTAAAACTCATAGGTGACTGACTGATATAGTGATCTATAACCGCTAGACTGTTCAGGCTGAAATTTGGCTTACAGGTAGATGTTATGACGTAGGCTAAGAAAGGGTTTTAATCAAATCCCACGGGAACGCGGAAAACAGATATACACAGGGCACAGCTAGTCTTAATAAATATAAATTACGTGTCACAGTGTTTGTCCGTGATGGACTTCTTGACTACTTAACCGATTTTAACCAAATTTTACACACCGTGTGCAGGTTGATCCAACTTGAAAGATATGATAGTAATCAATGCGAAGCCGCGGGCGGAAAGCTAGTAAAATATATTTATTTAATTGGGGTAAAACTAAACTTCAAATATCAGTGTTTAAATATAATTTAATATGATAAATATACTGCTTGTTAAAATCTGTGTTGTTTTGATTTCATGACATTAAAACGTGGAATTACAATGATGTTTCGCTTTAAATTGTGTAGAGTTTAATTTTAATACTTGCGTCAAATAAAATGTAGGCCAATTAATACAATTTTTGTAACTGACATGTACTGGAATAGAATAAAATGACAAAAATAATGATTGTTATGTATGATTTTATCTAAATAAAAAAGATAAATATATTATCTCATTTTTTTTTATAAAATTAGTAAGAAGAGCAACCTACGAGCAACTATAACACTAAAAGTATCGTAGGTGGTTTGTCAATGTTAGAAGGGAATAGGTGATAAAGAAAGGATTAAAGAGAATCTTTATTCTCTTTAATCAAGGATGCACGGACAGGAAAGGGAGAGGAGAGGAATGGCTGTAAGACCCTTTGGCTACAACTACAATACACACCACATATTTCGAATCAGTAACATTTTAAATACCTATATTTTATATGTCATAAGGCATAACCAACCTGGTGCAAGCTAAGCCCTACTAACACCAAAGCAATGCTACACTTACACTTTCACAAGCATACGAAAACATAATGCATAATCCTATTTCAAAACGAAAACCTGTAATCATTCCTTACTTTATTGGTACTAAAATCCCGTCGCAAATTCCGTCAAACGATGAATAGACACAATTCTAGGAGCGTGCAGTCCGTGCATCAAAACTGACGTCATTAGCCCAAAGCACCGTCTCTGTTATGAACAAGAGCCTCATATTGACAGCGCCGTTCCGTACTCTAATATATCGCCCATTAATGTCGTTCAAACGTGGTCAGAGCTAGGGATGTAGTCAAATCGATTCTAAATTTAAATATTCATGTTTTCCAAATTTGAAAATCGAATTCTACATTTAAATAAGAACAATTCTAAATTTAAATAAGAACAATTCTAAATTCAAATATCCAAGTTCTCAAGTTGTAAATCTTAATTTAGTAAACGTATTCATAACAACCTTTTACTCCTGAAATCATAGAAAAGATTGTGTTAAACAAGGCGAGAGTGATTGGGTTTCTTATAGGTAGGTATGGTGCCATCTAGACCACAGTGCCACTTACCATCAGGTGGCCTCGTGGTCAAATACCTGCCTGTCACTCATAAAAAAAAAGAATAGACACAATTCTAGGAGCGTGCAGTCCGTGCATCAAAACTGACGTCATTAGCCCAAAGCACCGTCTCTGTTATGAAAAAGAGCCTCATATTGACAGCGCCGTTCCGTACTCTAATATATCGCCCATTAATGTCGTTCAAACGTGGTCAGAACTAGGGATGTAGTCAAACGATTCTAAATTTAAATATTCATGTTTTCTAAATTTGAAAATCAAATTCTAAATTTAAATATCCGAGTTCTCAAGTTGCAAGTCTTAGTTCAGTAAACGCATTCATAACTCCTGAAATCATAGAAAAAGATTGTGTCAAACGATGAACAATCACAATACTAGGAGCGTGCAGTCCGTGCATCAAAACTGACGTCATTAGCCCAAAGCACCGTCTCTGTTATGAACAAGAGCCTCATATTGACAGCGCCGTTCCGCACTCTAATATATCGCCCATTAATGTCGTTCAAACCTGGTCAGAACTAGGGATGTGGTCGAATCGATTCTAAATTTAAATTATGTTTTCTAAATTTGAAAATCAAATTCTAAATTTAAATATCCAAACTCTCAAGTCTTCTCTAGTAAACGCATTCATAACCCTTTTACTCCTAAATCATAGAAAAGTTTCCGTCAAACGATGAAAAGCCACAATTTTAGCATTCACCTTATGTTAAGTGACTGACCGCAGCCCATGACCATCTGCAACATATAAGTCGCAAATGCCGATCGTCATTTGCCTAAAGCACCGTCTCTCTTTTGAACAAGAGCCTCATATTGATAGCACCATTCTGTGCTCTAATATATTGCGTATTATGACCATCCTAAAACGCCGATTCTGACCATTTTTTCATCTGTGAGAATATGATCTGAATCACAGTAAAATAAGCCCAAATCAAAAACATCGATACTTTAAAAACTCATGTTAGCATCACTATTCTAAGCGCATTTCGCTCAAGTCAGCGCAATACGTTGCTGTCATCTCGCGCTCGTGAGGAATAACGTTCGACCAGTGGCGGTGGCAATGATGAGCCCGTCGGATATTTACAGACGATTTATCTATCTATGAGAACATTATTTAAACAACAGTAAAATAAGCCCAAATTAAAAACATCGATACTTTAAAAACTCGTGTTACATCACTATTCCAAGCGAATTTCGCTCAAGTCAGCGCAATACGTTGCTGTCATCTCGCGCTCGTGAGAGATGACGTTCGACCAGTGGCGGTGGAAATGACAAAACCATCTGATATTTGTAGACGATGTCTCAATCTATAAGAATATGTTTTTAATTTCAGTAAAATAAGGTCAAATTAAAAACATCGATACGTTAAAAACTCATGTGAGCATCACTATTCCAAGCGAATTTCGCTCAAGTCAGCGCAATACGTTGTTGTCATCTCGCGCTCGTGAGGAATGACATTCGACCAGTGGCGGTGGAAATGATGAGCCCATCATGTCTGCAGACGATTTCGGCTTGGACAACTGGATATCACGTGAACTCAAACTTTTAAATGGTTAAACTAGTGGTTCGCTCCGAGCTAGACCTTCCGCGTTGTAATGTATAAATAGACCTTTTATTTGATACCACACTCCGGTATGATCAAATTCGCCTATTATTATTATCGCGCACCACTTTACTTTGTAACTCTACTACCGATTTTACTCATCATCAAATTCAAGATTTTTGGAGGTAGAAATATCTTTGCGAAGTGACGGTTTAAAAAAAACAATTAAAAAAAACCTATTCATTTGAATAAAGATTATTTGGTTTTTTGTTAGTCTTTTAACTAAACATTGTGTCAGATATGACGTGGCTATTAAAATGATGAGCCTTTCGCATGTTTGCAGATAATATGGTACACTACCAGGAAGAATGCCTCAACCTAAATTTTCAGTTATTATTAATTCCCAAACACACACCCGTCGAGTATCAGAACATTTTTTAACTAAGTTTCAGTCTTTATAGCGCAGCGTTCGGTCAATTGATTAATCACAGACTCAACGAATTAAGAGTTAAGTCGATGACTATAGTTGTTCCTGTTGTAATCTGCATAACTACATGAAATTTGTCACCTAATTTAGTTTTTTTTTTGCATGTTGTTTAGTCTAAGTTAATTTTTTATATTGTGGCAATAAACGAATTTTCTTTCTTTAAAAAAAAATAACAAAATTTATCGATAATCTTGGAAATTCTTGTAGTTAATAAATCTAGTTGAACAATCGCAACCACAATCGTGTAAGCGCGTATACCCTATTCCCGTAACCTAACCTTTATGAAATTTATCCAGTCTTTAGTATAAATCTATTACTGTAGCTTCGATGACCATTGCCCACTTAACATTACGTAACCTGCATACAGTGCTCGTAAAAAATAAACCTACATTTCTAACCATTTTGGTACTAAAATGAAATAAGTAAAAGAAAATTTGAAATGCAAATGATATAATCGCAGCTAGGAATATTTAACAACTTTATGCAACAGTTTATCCAAATTGATGATAATTTGCGAAATCTCTCTGTAAAATATTTTTAGATTAATTAATACCAAGTTAAATCTTATTTAAGTTTGAAAATAAATTCCAGATGGTTCTATACATGATATTATTTTAGGGATTTATTTTCAAACACACCGCGGCTACTCACGCGTATATCTCCCGTTCCCGTGGGATATCCGAGATAAAAACTATTTTATGTCCTTTCTCGGGTTTCAAATAATCTGTGTATAAAATTTCATCCAAATCGGTTCTGTGGTTTCCCCATACAAATGAGACAATCATTCAGACGGACAGAGTTACTGCCGTGTTTTTAATATTGGTAAGGTTGGAAAGGATTAGAAACTAAAAATAAAAAATACTTTTTTTTTATAACATGTAAACGTTCTAAATTTAAATAATAATATACATTTCAGTATTGCTACGAAGGCGAACCTCCTAACACGGCTTTGCCAATAAACCCATAAAAAATAATCATTTTTATAAATACGTTATTAATAACCGAAAATACAGAACGTCTCAAAGAGTCTTTGGATTAAACTATTTCCCAACTTGTTAATATGAAGTCGATATTAAGTTAACGCAAACCATTCTAATCTGTTTTAGGGAGGTCTTAAGTATCTTAAGCCTTCTTAATCCGCCCTCCATTGCAATTAGGTTTCCCTTGTAAATGGACTGGCCGTGTCCAAGGTAAGAATTAAATATGGCGCCCAAACTAAAGCATTTAACTTCACGATTAAAAATGCCTTTCAGCTTTTCAAGATTATATCTCTTGGAGGCCGAATTTTACGCGTATTTAAGTCGAAAATTAAGTGCTGAAAAGATTTGCGGATGTTTAAGTATTGTTGGATTTATTTTATTGTGGAGTACGTTCTTTGTTTATTAGTATAATTGTACTAATTAATAAAGGATGAATAAATCTACTCTAATATTATAAAGAGGAAACGTTGTTTGTTTGGTTATAATGAATAGGCTCAAAAACTACTGGACCTTAACGAAACGATTTAAAAGATGGAAAGAAATCACTAGCAATAGTTGCCCTTGTAAATACTTCTAGAAAAGTCTAGATATTATTTAAATAAATGTATTTACGTATATTCGAACGAGAAAAACATCTACATGAAAAAATACTAGCATCAATAAGAAAATATCTTGCGGACTAGATATCACAGTCCGTAACAAGACATGTTTACGTACAACGAGATATGATTATTATTTAGTATTGCGATGCGTGGCTCGATACTAACATGGACGTGCGGGATTTACTAACGGCGTGATTGCGTCACGTGACGGGAGCTGACTGATTCTGTACTGGTACACATATGCCTGCTCATATGCCGGTGCGTGGCCTGTTTTGTCTAGTTCCTACACATTGCTAAAGTAAATTTTTGGCTTATTTAGTTACTATGACCTCACCGACTCACTTAGTCCCCAAGCATAGTTTTTAGTTAGACTGTCACGCAACATTTTGTCTAACAATTTGAAACATCGATATTTTTTATGTGTTTAATACACAAACAGATAATTTTTATCTGTTTATGTGTGTGTTTATCGAATGTAGGTTTAAAAGATGGAAAGAAATCACTAGCCTTCTAAAAAGTCTAGATCTTATTTAAATTAATGAACTTACGTATATTCGAGCCAGACAAACATTTACGTGAAGCAAATACTAGCTTATATTTATAAATAAACGATATAAGAAAATATCTTGCGGACTAGATATCACAGTCCGTAACAAGACATGTTTACGTACAAAACAACGAGATATTATTATTTAGTATTGCGATGCGTGGCTCGATACTAACATGGACGTGCGGGATTTACTAACGGCGTGATTGCGTCACGTGACGGGAGCTGACTGATTCTGTACTGGTACACATATGCCTGCTCATATGCCGGTGCGTGGCCTGTTTTGTCTAGTTCCTACACATTGCTAAAGTAAATTTTTGGCTTATTTAGTTACTATGACCTCACCGACTCACTTAGTCCCCAAGCATAGTTTTTAGTTAGACTGTCACGCAACATTTTGTCTAACAATTTGAAACATCGATATTTTTTATGTGTTTAATACACAAACAGATAATTTTTATCTGTTTATGTGTGTGTTTATCGAATGTAGGTTTAAAAGATGGAAAGAAATCACTAGCCTTCTAAAAAGTCTACATCTTATTTAAATTAATGTACTTACGTATATTCGAGCCAGAAAAACATTTACATGAAGCAAATACTAGCTTATATTTATAAATAAACGATATAAGAAAATATCTTGCGGACTAGATATCACAATCCGTAACAAGACATGTTTACGTAAAACAACGAGATATGATTATTATTTAGTATTGCGATACGTGGCTCGATACTAACATGGACGTGCGGGATTTACTAACGGCGTGATTGCGTCACGTGACGGGAGCTGACTGATTCTGTACTGGTACACATATGCCTCATATGCCGTGCGAGGCCTGTTTTGTATAGTCGTTGCGCTCTTAGACATTGTTAAAGTGAATCTATGGCTTATTTAGTTACTATGACCTCACCGACTTACTTGGCCACCAATCATATTTTTAGTTACACTGTCACAACAATTTGACTAACAATTTGAAATATCGATAACTTTTATGTGTTTAATGAACGAATTAAGTCGCAAAAACTGTAAAAATACTTTATTTACTTATCTTCAAGTCGACTATTACGTATTTGAAATTCAATCAAAATTGGATAAACAATACTCAAGTTATCATCGGACAAAGTTTTTATACTTATATACAAATATACAATCGTACAGCCATCTTGACTCTGAGACCTCGCTTCGCTTGGTCAAAAACAGTTACATAGTATGTAAAACCAGTAATCTATCTAACAAACGCATTAAAAACAATATCCAATACATAGTATAATCATGTGTTTGTTTTAACGCGAGTACTTTCCATATAAAAAAATAAATTAAAAGATTTTAAACGCGGTCTATTATACATTATTTTATCCGACGTTTCGAGCCACGTGACAACGCTTGCTTAAAATCCTTTAAAAAGCATTTTATTTAATATCCAATAGTCCTGTATTTCCATCCCATCCTGCTCTACTCCTCTCCCAACTTCCTATCATTAATCCTCTCCTTATCCCTTCCACTTCCTCCAAGCCGGCAAGGCATCTGCGACACTCCTATGTTGCAGTTCATGGGCTGCGGTCAGTCACTTAACATCAGGTGAACCGCATGCACCATTGTCTGCTTTAAAATAAAAAATAGTCAATATCAGTGACAGATTATTGTAAGAAACAAGTCTCAATGCGTCTAGCTGAACTCATAACGGACCTAACTTCAGCTCTTATCTCCAACTTCTGACAAAGACTGTCATTTAACGGAACATTTTAATGAATTTCCTAGTGAATATCGCGGTTGGTTTTAATTTACATTTTGCTAAGTGTGAATGAAATTATGTCAAAAGATTTTATATTTCAGATATGAGACGACGGTCTTTTATACTACTTTCTTAAGTGACACTTTTGATCCGGTATTTATTTCAGAAAAGAGTTATTTTATAAACGTTGGTCAAAATGGTATGCTTATAATGTTAGGGGTCGCAATACACGAGGAATGTGGTCGTGAGAAATATTGGAGCTATTTTCGGCCTTTATTGGATACGAAAAAATATCTCAGATACATATTCTCTTGTAAAGATACATTCTTTGTGTATCTTTATTCCTATACTATACTACATATAACAAAAGTGAAAAGAGCTATTTAAAACAAACGTTTTTAATTACGTTATATGCATTAAAAAAAAACTACATTCATTGAACCATGATGTCGATAAAAAGTACTAAATTCAAATGGGCAATAATGTCATGTTATTTTTAAGTATTTTACATAAGAAATTATATTATATTCGCATCCCATATTATAGTAATGTGGAATTTTGGAACAGATTCATTTTTATATTTATAAGAGTGTAAATGTGTACATGTATTAAATGTATTGTGTCTTATCATGTCCGTCAAATAATAATTAATGCTCTTTCTTACTTTCTTTCTTTCTTAGTATATAGGAAAATCTTCCGTCCCATTCGTCTCCCATCCTGTTCTACTCCCATCATAAATCCTCTCCTTATCTCCTCCCCTTCCTTCAAGCCGGCAAGTCATCTACGACTCTTTGATGTTGTAGATGTTCATGGAGTGCAGGCTGTCGTTTAATATCAAGTGAACCGTGTGCTTGCCTGCTGTTAAAAAATAACTAGCGCATCATTTAAAACGTGCATAAGCATCAATTATTTCCTTTTATTCTTATAATAATAATAAAAAGCGAACTGGTCTCCGCAAATCGACGTCGAGCGCCTATTTTGCGTGATGGGAGATGGTTGCTAGTTGAACCACCCCAGTTCCTCCATGAAGCCCACCAACCTTCCGAGGTTGGTGAAGGCCTCAGGGAGTGAACCTAGCTCACCCAGGTATTTCGCTCTGTACTTAGCTACCCCCGGGCATTCGATTATGACGTGGGCAGCTGTTTCATCTGCCCCCAAGCAGGCTCTGCAGATGGGATTGTCAGTGACACCAATTGTGAAGAGGTGTTTATGGAAGGGACCGTGGCCGGTCAGTATTCCAGTGAGAACCCGCAGCTGTGGTCTATGAAGCTTCAGCGCGCACCGTGCGAGCCTTGAATTTATGTTAAACAGAGCCATCCTGTCTGTTCTGGCAATCCAGCTGGTGTTATGAGAGTTCCGCATTTGTTCCTGCATTAGGGAACGGAACCAGGTTGTAGGAAGTGGAATGATGGGTTCAGGACCTATCGCATTATTCTCCGATTCTTATAAGAATATATATAATGAATTTCCCTTAATTTTCCACATAACACGGAGTTAACACACAAAATCAGTGTTGATTTTATTAAATTTGCATATTATTAGACTGAATATGAAAGCTGTCAGCTACGTCACAACACGCAAAGTTCGTATTAAAGAGTTAATATTCACCGCAAAATTATTTAATGAGAGTGTCTCATTAAGAGGAGGGGGTTCCGATTCAGATGCAAACTCAATTTAAAGTCAGGAAATTGTTTAACTTTGAAGTGTGTAGATTCTTAAATATATTTCATACTTGATACATTTTGTTCCAGTTGTTTACGTTCAATTTTATAGAGGATGTCGTCTTCTACTAGAAGAGAATTTACCTTGCTTATCTGAATTATGAATTTGACTTTAAAAATGGAGATATTTATTTTGGTGTACGATATTCGGCGTATCCGATATCATTTCCACTATTTGTATTCGGCCGAATAATTTGGCTTGAGTATTTCAAGTTTTTTAAATTTTTAAAATATTCCAAGCGTTCATATTAGAATGTATATACGCGACAAAATCGCATATTATAATATAAACCAAGTGGATATATAAAATATTTCTCCTGAATCACGCAGTTTAATTAATTTCATCACTTCCCAAAATAAATGACCTGACAAATCAATAAACGATGGTAGTTAAGGAAAATCTTGATATAAGAATATATTTGTTTAATATTATCCAAAATTATCATATAACATAATTGTCTTTATTGAACCAATAAAATCCAGTTGTTACAAATAAATTGAAAATAAACAAAAACAAAGGAAAAAACGCCCAAGCATTATTTATGCCCGCATTATATCTTTATTCAGCGGTAATATACTGCCCCCGCTAATACGGCCCGCAATAACTGTGTCCAATAACGGGCCCTCTGATTTACTATTACCCACGAATGAAATTGTTTATGTGGGCTTATTAAGGGCGACGCAACCCGACTGCGTATGAAAAACATAGTTTCCTAATACATATCGATTTGTAATAATATTGTACATTTGATCTTATGTACGATGTGAATACCCTAATACGTAAATAAACGTAAATATCTTGCTTCTCTTTCTATGGCATACTCTCACCTCTACTAACGTGGCAATAGATAGAAAGTACTGTTAGCTATTCTTAAAGCAAGCACTGAAAAAATAGCTTAGATATTATAAGATTCAACAAAAATTGAATTCTGTATTCTTCTACTATCGTCTTTTATGAGGTCCCGATTGTCGATTTAACTGTCTCAATAAAATTATATTGCACAATCGAAAATTTTTAAACAATTTTTTGTAGTATGAATTCCTTATGAGATCACTGCATACTATTTTTTAAGCAGTAAGTTACTATCTTGTAAAAAGTATTTGAAATAGCTTAGGACCTCATTATTTATATATAAATGATCCGCAAGGCTTCGCTTATATAGCATAATGTTATAATATAACTTATAATGTATTATATGTCACTAGGTGAATATGTACTTTTTTATGTTATAGCAGGCGAGCGGGGCATGCGTTTCACCTAATGTTAAGTGTCTGACCGTAGCCCATGAACATCTGCAACATAAAAGTGTCGCAGATGCCTTGCCAGCTTGAAGGAAAGCGAGGGGAAATGGAGAGGTTTAATGATAAGAAGTTGGGAGAGGAATAGAACAGAAGGGAGAGGAATGGGATGGGAATACAGGCCTCCGAGCACCCGCTCACCGTAGGAAAAACACACCCTTTGAAATCGTGTAGTTTTTATTTGAAGTACAGAAATATACATACAAAAAACACAAGTTTTTACTTTATAATATCAGTAATGAAACGAATTTCAGTCACGTCCACAAACACGCGGCGTAATTAAATAATCATGTACCATTTCCATAAAATATTTCCATATTTGGAATGAACACATTCTTAATACTTATCCAAACATGTTCAGGAATACTTATGTGATTGCTTTTTGGCTTTTAAATATTTATTAAAGATGAAAGCGGAGATAGCCCGGCCATTTGCGTTATGAGGGATTTTACTTTTCTATTCGATATAAAATATCTTTCGTGTCTAATGGATATAATATCTAGTTTTTACATACAGACTAGCTCTCCCGTGGGTCTTCGCTCCCGTAGCATAATATTTATAGCCTATGTTTATCAGGGATAATGGTAGAAGGATTAAGGGCCTATTCAAACAAACAAATAAAATTTAATTATTTTTTTCTCTGTATTATATGATTATAATAGATGAATTAAGTAGTAAAAAATGGGATTATTTCTCTTTACTAAAAACTATCAAACGACTATGACGATACGATTGAAATAAAATAAACCACCTATTTTATTTCAATCGCATGCACATTGCAATACTAAATTGTTACTTATTAAAAAAATTAAAACTGTCAATGTGCTATATCGAATCACATTAAAACATAAAATCAAGGCAAAACATACAATTATTTTTAACAATGATCAAATTTTGCTTTTCATCGATATAAAAATTGAAAGCTCAGGAATCATATATAAACATTTTAATGGGTGAATCTATGGATTTTAAGTTAAGACCATTATTTGCTAGCCCGCCCCAAATCTACAACTACATCTATCGAAAAAACACAACACGCTCAGAATCAAATATGCAACACGCTATCCCAAAAAATGAATATAACATCCCAGATTTGCTTCGTCTGTCTGTTCATCCCATGGTTGGTAAATGATTCACGTAGTCGCTTGCCTGTGCTTTTTTGCTGTTTCCAAACATGTGGGAATTTTTGTACTTTTTGCTAGTAATAGTAACGGAATGGATTGGTCCGCTAGGCGCTTTCTATTGTTCATATGGTGAATATTCATTTATCAAATTGATTCAAATTTTTGTTCTTCCATCCATGATACCTTTATATCAATAAGAAGTAAGATTGAGCCTTATATGTAATCGAAATTTTATCAAAATCTGTTTAGTAGCTGTCGCATGATTGACACTTAAACATACAAACATTTATTACTCACTCGTTCTGCGTATTATCTGAATTATATCCACTCTTTGTGATCGTCATTACAAGAATACACGCACAATTACTAATTAACTTTTAAAAATTCCAAATATGAAAATATTCCCCTCATATTTTACTTGAAAAATTAGAAATTTCGAGAAAGAATGTAATAAAAATCTTTCCCGATAATAATACAAGTCTAAAAATAGCTAGCTTTGAAAAACAAATCAACTTAACAAGCGGATTAAGATCATTAAAAACTCTTCTTAAATTCCTGGTCTTTAATTTAAAACTAAAGACTGTAACTCAGATTGTCGCATAAATAACTGGAAGCAGTCCCAAATTTATATTCTTTTAAATTGTCGGTGGAATTAGTTACTTTTTCCTAGCAATGATTACAAATTCATTGATATTAGAAGGAATGCTTTTGAGTTTTAGTTCCCTGAGAGGTCTTTTTTCAATGACTTTTATGTCTACTCCAAGAAAAAACGTTGCAAAAGTTTTGGTGAACTTTGGTACAGTTTTATGATTATTGACTGATGATGACTAAAGACGGCTCGATTGGCACAGTAAATTTATTTCTGTGTCGGTTACGTTCTACGTGCATATAGTTTCGATCAACATTATGATGTGATGAACATCGTAATTTTCTACTGTCTGAGTGTTCATTTATTTATAGTATGTATATGTTACGACTAAAGATAGGTGTGAACAGATAAAAGATATTACATAGCGTTTCATTTGTTTACAGGACATTCAGAACACGTTCCTAAACACGTAGAAAATAATGAAAAGGATCGGCGAGGCTTTGTTAATTAATATGATTTATTTATTGAATGTTTTTGCCGCCGTTCTTTCACCACACCTCTGAATAGTTATGGACGATACTTGAGTGGCGGTTTCTAAACCTATATTTACGGGACCATGTGAGAACTCATAGTATATTTGTGAGTACTGGTGTTAGTATTGTACACTGAAGACGCGTTGGATCGATCTTCGCTACAAAGTTACAAACTTCCTGGGGCTGTTGACTATCCTTTAGTCGAATTTACAAAAGGTTGGAGTAGCAAAGCGGTTTTGGACTAAATCACTTTGACCTCAAACATTATCTTGTACTAATATTGTTAGTATGAAAGTTTGTATATATAAGTCATTTGAAAGGATTTAAAAAAATTGCAATAAATAAAATGTAAAAAAATTGTGAAGACGTTTTATAGTTTTTTAATCACACTCAAATTAAGGATTATAAAAAAATAGTTGAAGATAATTGATCAATTGGTGTAACATGCAGGATACTTATTATTCGAGCAAAAATTGATTCAAATATCGTTCAGCAGTTTAAAAACATAGAAAACTTATTCTTCCGGTTTACACATATGAAAGGTAAGGAAAGTAGTAGTGCTCTAACTATTAATTGAGTTAAAGCGGTTTTTTTCTCCCTTATGTGCCTCATTTCGTACTCTAATATTAGACTATAATTGACTTTACTCTTAGAGGACGTAAAAACTGTTATACTATATCTCATTAAACTATTTTTTTTTACTGTCACGTAAAAACGTTTTTGCTTTTTGTTAGTACCTAGGTATTGTTAATATTCTCTACGTGTTAAAGTACACAATAGAATATGAAAATGTACAAAATAAATGTAAGCATTTAAAACTAAGAATAATTTGTACTTAATTTATTAATTGTTATAAAACAACGAAGGATTTGTTTGTTAGTATTGAATGGCTCTGAAACTACTGAACTGATTAGAATGAAATTTTGAACAGAGATTCTTTGTAACCCGTGGACGGACATAGGATTATTTTTAACCCAAAAATACAAAAATGGGAAATATACGCGGGTGAAACCGCGGCGCTCAGCTAGTTTCACATAAATCAGCCTTTTAAATAACGCTCAAAAATTTGGCTTATCCGTTGAGTTATAGCCGGCCATTTTTTCATATAAATCACTTCCTCAAGATAAAGGGCTAGCGGTTATCATCTCGTAATACCCATTCCTTTCCATAGTATTTGCAGTTAGTATATACCATGTGTTTTGTGTTCACGAATACCGTATATTAGTGTTAAAAAAGTGTGTTATTAAACAGCAAACAGTTTTGTAATTATATAAGTTTTTCTTTTTTGTACATACCTGTAATTGGTGTATACATCATAGCTTACTAGATATTTTTTTATGTGTACACTGTTGGTATGGCTAATAAATAAATAAAAAATAAAATAAAATCAAGGATACTATTTAAAGTGATGAAGTTGCATTGTTGCTGTGCACCGCAGTTTCACCTGCGTATATTTCATTTCCTAGATTTCAGGGATAAAAATTCAAACTATATTGGTACAAAATTTTATCCAAATCGGTTTAGACATGAAGAAGAGACGGACAGTGTTACATTCGCATCTATAATATCTGTCAGGATATAGCTTAATATTTTGTTGTCGATAAATTTGAAAGCGGTAGGTGTTAAACAAAAGTAGTAAATTTCGTACATAGATAGCTTATAAGCTGTATTAGAAATTGAATTAAAAGTCAGTGCTTCGGCCGTTAATGTCACCGGTGCATAAGCTGAGTGGCCACCTCATTTAGCTCTGCAATACTGCACAGTCGTGACATATGCGTAATGTTTGTTATCTATAATGTTCTTCTATGCTGTTGTAGAGATAAATAAATGATTTTTCTTTCTTTCTTTCTTAATTAGGCGAAACCATACTGATTTCCAAGCGAAGTCGCTGACAGAAGCTTGCATTACAAAATACGTATAGTATGTATACAGTTAGAGTGTCTATTGCAAAAGACTTTTCTCCCAAACCCAGCAAACTCCCCTAATTGGGTGGCAGAGGCTTGAATAATACAAAAACCCCGTAATCCTGTCCCTTCCGCGACGATCTTATCAAGCCGTCTCATTTGAACTGAACAAATACATTTTTTTACGTCTGCACCCCTTGACTCATTACTTTTGCAATGCATTTTGTAAAAACATGAATATTAAATGCTTAATTTTAAGGATATCTGTTTTATATTAACACAAGTTGCGCGCGGCTTCGATGTCGTAGCATAATGTTTTAAAATCTATAATAGCCTATGATGAAAGAATTTTGAAAATCGGTCCATTAGTTTTTGAGCCTATTCATTACAAACAAACAAAGTTTTCCTCTTTATAATAGTAGTGTAGACAAGGTGTTACGTTTTCGATTCAGTGTTACGGTCCATTAGTTTCGGAGTCTATTTATATGCCTCTTTATAATATTAGTGTAGATCAACATACCTGGCTAACCTAGTCTCAAAATGGGCAAGAAGGTATATCTATTTACAGACCAGCAAAGATTAGATAAACTGGACAAGCTAAACCAAGAGCTAAACAGTGAGTACTGGCGTTAATTTTATTAGAGTGCGCTTAGGTCTTATTTATGTGTCTAGACTCGAACTAAATACTGAGAAAAGATAGCGTGGTTCAGTACAATTTTGCACTACATCGCGCAGACGTTTCACAAATGTTTTTCCTTATTTCGTCTCCCTGGTACAAACATTAAGTAAATACAAAATTTGTGTTTTGAGATTAACGACGAAACTCGCTTTTCAAGGAGTGAACTGGCTGAATAATTTTAGATGTATGCTAGTAATTTTCAAAAGTTAAGTAATCATAGAAATAATAATAACAAAAATTTACATAACAATAAAATAGTTTTTCGCCTTGCTCATTATAGCCTGACCTAGAAAGTATTTTATGAATTAACAAAAAATTCATTTGTAAATACTTTTAATTTTAAAGATAAAAATCCACTATATTTTTTATCAGTTATTTTCGCACTTCCTGCATTTAAAACTGCAAAGATGTGAGTATGATAGAAATACAGAGCTTGAAATGGCGATTTGAATACAGAAATAAAATAAGCTAGTCGACTTAGTTAATTTTTGCTGTACGGGGACGCTATATGGGTCATATAATTATATAAAAGAACGTTTATTACAAGACTTGTACACAGGCTCTGTGAGGGTAATTAAAGAGAATAATGTAGTAAGGCGTAATGTTTTCAAATGAGAAATTCTGTAATAAATAGGTAACATAATGAGCACGTGTATCTTTATAATATTTATTATTTTTATTTATTTTATTTCACTCTTAATGTACTATACAATTACATAATTAAGACTAGAACATTGGTATGTATAATACACAGTATAGTACATTGGGCGACCTTATCACTTAGTGGTGATCTCTACCAGGCAACCGGGCAAAAAGTAATGAGGGGGGTAGAAGGCAGGTTACTTGAACTACTTGTAGAGATAGGAATAATAGAAAAAGTATAAAAATGTATAAAATTTATATATAACAAATGTAATTAATTATAATAAATTTAAATATATACATATAATATAATATAATACATAAAATATATTTATAAATACATAAATGTATAAATACACACCACACTAATGATAATATACATGGAGATGAATTACTCCGAATTCAAATTCATTCATTCAATTCTCCGAATATTGTAGAATTACTGAAAATTCATTTATTTGTATAATTATTACTCTGGAATACTCTTACATGAATTCGACAAAGGTTCAGTTTCAAACCTTTACGAACTCTTTAGTTGGAACTTTTATCATGTAAATATTTCATGTAACTTAAACAAAAACCTCCAAAAACAATTTCACATTTGAATAATTTTACATACTTTCGTCTCCACCATAAAACGAATCTTGCACTCGCAGTCGAATAAAACACAACATTTGTTACAAACGGCGCCTTCTAGAAAATTCGATGACACAGAAATGCTAAAGTATACTCGTCTTTGTCACATTCAAAGCCGCGGTCCGTTGATTTACAAACGAGCGACGCTATAAAACATTTGACGGCGCTCGGACGAATTTAAATGCAGTAACTGAAAAGACGTATATCTATATTATATGTATATAAAGCAAAGACGTTACAACACTTCTAACTCGAGATCTGCTGGACTAATTGGGCAGAAAATTCGTAAGGAGATAGCTTAGGATCAGGAGAGTGCTGTATTATACCTATACTACTAGTGAAAAATTAAAAATATATGTGACAGCAGGTACGCAGAGAATGCAGTTCAACTGATGTTAAGTGACTGACCGCAGGTTATGAGCATTTACAACATGAAATTGTCGCAGATGTCTTGCCGGGTTAAAGGAAGGGGGATAAGGAGAGGATTAATAATGGGAAAACAGGATGGTAGAGGAATGGGATACTGGTCTGCGGGTCACCGTACGAAACACAGTGCAATACACACACCGGTCTTCTGCTGGGTGGTTATTTCACCGGTGCGAGTTTGGCCTCCCACTCTTTAATTGCTTCAGATGTTATGCAGCAGAATTACCCTCTGTCGCCTCTTACGAGACCCATGGCTAGAAATAGGGTGTGGACACACGTATTCTAACCCATCGCCACACGGGTGTATTCAAGAATCTTTAAAATAAGTTCATAACTTACAACAATATTATATTTAAAAAACAGCCGAAACGAACCTCCGTTCTCCGGTAAAAACTGGCCACAGAGAAATAAAACTTGGAAAATGGAGCATCAGAATACGAAAAACAATCGCTCAGTTTTTGTTACAAAGGTTCGCTGCAGGCGCTACGTTGTCTTCGCAGTAACACTCTTTATACAAGCGCCAAGATAACTTGATCCCTTCACCCGTCTGCGTTGCTCCAGATCTGGGGAACGAGTAAAGCTGCGTATAAACTATGCATGGCAGTCGCCTGAGCATTCGAGACAAATATTAGGACGATCACGGTAAGCTTTCGCCCTATACTAGTGGCCCTGTGATGTGTGGCCCTCGTGGACCTCGCCTTGTCATATATAAATCAAAACCTTTCATTTGATATCACACTCGGCTATATTCATATGAAAATAGACTATTTCACCTCCCACTCTCCCCCTTTCTTCGTTACCGCTTTTGCTCATCTTCAAACCCGACATTTTCTTTTGTCTAAACGATACTGAAGTTATCGTTGGACAAAGTTTTTCAAACATACAATCTTCCGGCCATCTCGACTTTGAGACCTCGCTTAGGCCAATAAATTGACCATTTTTAAAACCTTTTAATGTAAAAGCGAAACAATTTCCTTTTCTCTGCTTGAAAGAAAAACGTCCTATTCGTGGAAATTGGGAGCTCCTTTGAAATGTTTAACATTGTATTATTGTTGGTGGCACAGGTGCAATGCAATCATTGTGTAAATTATTGCATTGCACCTGTGTTTGCGCACGCTCTTGTGCACTATAATCATATATACAGTTGTCTAGTGTCTATGAAGACTGGTTACTACCAAAATTTGGTCAAGAGGAGGAACGTAGCAAAACGAAAGCGCAAGCAAGGGTTCGAGCGTTTACCGTGTGGTTTATACCCAGCTTTACAAGCACTGGTAACCGCGGAGGTCTCACTAAACTGGTCACTTTACACATGTCTTGTTCGAGACGTAAAATACGGAGTGTTTTCAAAGGCTGCGGCTTGTCATGTATCCATCTGCAGTTGTCGGGGTCTTTGATCGTTGTAGCTCTTTTTGCGAATTCTTCATTTCCACTTTGTTCCTTGAATAGGTATGTTTCTTTGTGGTGTTATGCTTTATGCAGCTCGACCATTTTTTACGTTCTCTCCTCTTTACGGAAATTTAACCTCATATAATTTTCTTTATTAAACATGAAAATGAGAGATTTATTTGTAAGCAACAAAATTAATGTTGTAGTTTTACAATATTGAATGATACATCAAATTATATACATCGATGAAATGAGCAAATAGATAGACATACTAAAACATATATTTTTGTAAAAACATGTTTTATTATTACTGTATAATGTCAATTAATGTAATTGGTGGCAACCGTTTTAATTGAATAAATAAATAAATATGTTAAATAAATACCTAGATACAATAGATGAATTAAAAACCAGACAATTACAATGTTCATCACATCATAATTTTCTACTCGTGGGGATCAAACCCACACCCTCCGGCCACACCATTGCTGTATCCACTGCGATAATCGGAACAACAAGATATGCAGAGCATACATCATAACAGTTTAAGAAGTACACTGAAAACTTACGCCACCTGTCGGTGGTAGCCACGTACCACACGCGTTTGATTTATAAGTGTACTGAAAGCACCGTTAAGTTGAACAAGTGGTGTTAAGTTATGAGCTTAAGAGGTTTGTGTTTATAGTGGACACGTGTAGAAACAGAATTTAATGAATAATATTTGTAATCCTTATCCGTACTAACAAACTCTTAATTTCTTTTATGTTATAGCAGGCAAGCGGGGCATGTGTATCACCTGATGTTAAGTGACTAACCGCAGCCCATGAACATCTTCAACAGCAAAGTGTCAAGATGCCTTGAAGGAAGGGGGGGGGATAAGGAGAGGATTAATGATAGGAAGTTGGGAGAGGACTAGGACAGGACGGGAGAGGAATAGGATGGGAACGGACATAGAATATCTTTTATCTCAAAAGTCGCGGGGGAACGGGAGTTATACGCGGATGAAAACAACTTGGATATAATTAAGTTCTAAATTCGACTCAGTATATTCGAAAACTGGATTTAAAGTATAAAACTCTCCCAAATATTTTTAATTACATCAGAGCACCTATCAATAGAAGATGAAATAATGAAAATAATAATACTGTCCCTTCAAAAATATCTAATTTTTATGCCAAAGGTATAAACTATAAAGAACTCCCACTCAGTTTAAAAATAAGCAAATTAATTTTAGTACAAAAACATTTTTAATCCTGATATAACTTTTCCATTCCACCTACACGTCTATGCAAGCCCAACTCAATGGGATCGGAAGATGAATTTGAATACAAACCAACACTGGGACATATTAATAAAACCTGTTAATAAATGACAAGAGCCTATAAAAAGCTTTCTTAACACCGTGATAAAATTCAGTTTTTTCCACAAGTGCGATATTTTACATAGGAAAATATAATTTATATTCAAATAAAAAAATCATTTCTATTTAAAGTCCTCCTCCTTTTTTGGAAATCTTTTAAAAAAACGTTTCAAAACTATACTCTACTATTTTTAAACACGCTACAAGTCTTAATTAGAACGCAGTGAAAATGATGATTATGTGTAATAAAAATACCCAAAAAAATCGTGAGAATATGATACTCCTAGTGAAATTATAAAAGTGTATGTTTGTTGATAAAAATTGAACTACAGTAATATCAGTGTGGGACTCCACAATTAACAAAAAAGACAATTATCATACAATCGCTCACACCTCCAACTTGTAAACTAAGATGTACCACAGCACTTACAACAACTGACGAGTGAGCCACACTCGGTAATTTAACACCGTACACTCTCGTGGACCATATGGAACACTTGCGATATTGTATCTTTGAAATGTCGCATTTCATAAAACACAAAAAAGTGTTCACAAAAAATATAAAAAATTGTGTTTTTTTCTTTTTATAGACAAGAGTCTTTTTTATTTAAACCAGGAGAAACTGTCCTCCACAATGAAATATTCCACTAAATTGATTATATACTCTTAAAATATCTTTTCTATTTATAAGTCATACCAACTAACATAGCTTAAAAGGAATCTCTTCAGGCAGTCTGCCAGCCTGATGAGAAAGGATATTATATAAAGACGATACGCGATAACTGATTATAAACACAAATACAACAAAATTACAAACAAAAAAATTGCCGTTTCATCAAAATATTATATCAATTAATAATGTATCTAAGCGGAATGTCGTAGTAGGTATATTATATACTTGCTGTGTCCCGCGATTTTACCCGCGTATATGCCCGTTACCGTGGTATTTCCGGGATAAAAATTATCCTAAGTCTCAGTTTTCAAACTATATTGGTACAAAATTTCATCCAAACAGACAGACAGATTTATGATATTAGTAAGGAAGTAATGCGAATAAAATTCAAATGCGGAGAACAAAATAAAATAAAAAAGTTGTGTTCGAATCAAAGGAAAATTGAATCAGAACCGCAGATACCAATCCCATTACGATTTAATTTTGCCTTTACTTATTTTCATTTCCTGATAGTAATGAATTAATATCCAAGATAAACACAATAATAAATATTTTCCATAATTTCTTACTTCGCATGGTTTGCATAAGTTAATTAATAATATATTGCGCAAGTTTCTAAAAAAGTGGAAAAAAATTCGTTATACAAGAATATGTAACTACTAGCCGCGCCCGCGGTTTCACCCGCGTAATTTTTTCGTGGCAGCTCCGGGATTAAAAGTAGCCCAAATCTTATTCTGAACCCTTTTCTATATTATGTAAACCAAGTTTCATCAGAATTGGTTCAGTAGTTTTTCCAAGAAAGAGTAACGAACATACGTACGAACCCAAACAACGAAAGAGACTTAACGAATCCTTTGTAAGGTCCAGGAAGTTTTACAAGAACGCAGTAATTTTGTTTTTATTTAAGTAAACAACGAAAACCGAAAAATTAAATACTTTTATTTTTTTAAATAGTAAACAACTTTAATTACGAAACTTAATAATTTTACAACCGACTCACGGTTAACACGATTCTGAGGAACTGCACTCTAAAATTTAATTTTCCGTGAACTTGAATATATTATACTTTTAGAATAATATCACCATTTATAATTACTATGACGTATTTTATAACGAACACTATAGCCGAGATGTGTATTCATATCAACCCGTAATGAAATTACGAGTACGGATTTTAGAGGTTTGGACAGTTCTATAAAACTACATGCATAATGAACTACCCTGTCCGTATCTCCGACGACAGTCGACCTCCCACCTTTTCATTTTATTGCAACGATACTAAACTCAATAATAAAAATAAATACATCAAAAATAATAAATATAAAATCATAACACACCTAAGCTTCTCACAGTTACGTTCTAAATACGTAGGTAAAATGCAACCCCGATACATTAATTAAATCCTTAATTCACCACCGTCATTAGCCAAAGCAAAACTATTAAAGAAACATACGAAAGCGCATAATATAAGCGGGTAGAAATAAAAAACGTATGCGAAAAGGCAAGCAGGATGTAGGTCGGAAGCTAAGCGTTGGATACAAAAAGCTCTAAGCCGAGCGTTCTTAATGTAATGGACGTTGCAAAGTTTTAATATACGGCCACTAATAGAACAGGGGTGAAGTTTTACACGAAACGTATGTGAGACCCACTGCAGAGAAAATCTATGAACATTTATTTATATTAAAGCAGGCAAGCGGGGCATGTGGATCACCTGATGTTAAGTGACTGACCGCAGCCCATAAACATCATTAAAGTGTCGTAGTTGCCTTGCCAGCTTGTAGGAAGGGGAGAGGATAAATGATAGAAGTTGGGAGAGGAGTAGAGCGACGGAGGAGGACGGTAGAGGAATGGGACGGGCATCCAACGGGTGCACGGAGGGCCGGCCTGATGAGTGGTTGCTCACCATACGAAATACAGTGCAATACTACTTTACGGCGGTCTTCTGCTGGGGGGTGGTTATTACATCAGTGTGAGCTCAGCCCAATCGTGCAATACTTAGCTTCCACTCTTTTATTGTTGATGATGTTATGCAGCAGAATTACCCCCTGTCACCACTTACGACACTCACGAGTAGAAATGGGGTAGCGACATACGTATTCTAACCCGTCAGCACAAAATTACAATTTGAATAAAGTCCTTTAGAAAGTATTTTATTTAATATGGAAAGTAATCGCGTTAAGACAAGAAAATACTAAATACAATTTGTCAAGCCCGTGTGTATCGTTTGTTTAGGTGCCTCTACCAAGCCACGTGTTCACTCGTTCGGAAATTAAAAACATGGCTTTCGAGTTTAAAGAGAAAACTTTTCCGCTAAAGTCAATGTCTGCCCGTAAAACTTTTTATTGTACACAAATCATTGTATAATTGTTGATATTACGATTTATGGCGCGGAAATATGGCTATTTTTGGCGGTAATATGAGTTGATGCGGTATTATTATGTTTTGTATTTTAACAGTATATACTGAGTCTGTACATTAGTATAGTTACGTAATTTTAGTTCCTTTGTAGTGTACTTTTGTTTAGTTTAATAAAACAGTGTTCAAATAAAATATGTTCTAACTGTATTCTCTCTAAATCTAAATACATTCAGCTATATGTTCGAGCCTCAAATAAAAATTTCAATCACGGTAAATTCATTTTGATCTAAATGAAAACAATACCGATCAATTTTATTATTTTATGGGATTCTGTACACATCATTTGTTTTCATTTCATATTTACCCTTGAATCAACAGCCTATTTCATATAATAACTCGACTACACTCGAATTCACAGAAAACTAAAATCTAACATAAAAGTTCGTTCAAGCAATTCGTAAGACTAAATTCATAGAATCAAATTCTTAAATCGACTCTAGACTAAATCTCATTCAATTTAAAACTCACAACCTAAACGTCTCCAAGTCCTTTGTTAAAATGTGAACGAGGTGTAGCACAGCTGAAATTATAACTAAATTGCATTTTCCTGCGTATTCCACACCTAACTTTCCCCGAATAAAATCCCCACAAACTGCTTTTTAAACTGCTATTTTCGTTATCTCTCAAAGAGGTTAATTTTAGTAGCGGAAGGCTTTGTAGCTATTTTTAAACCTCTTTAAATTTGTTTGGGGGGATTTTTAAATCTGTATTATGTATCGGAATTTCAATTTTCCTCTTTGACGGCCTTGTAACGTAGGTTTTTTAGGATCTACAAATTTATTAGCAGCGTTATACAGCGCGGAATTTTGTAATGCCACCTAGGGGAAAAAAGAAAATATAACCGACTTCAAAATCCTTTAAAGTACACCTCTTAGTTTTATGGCATCGATCGGTAGGGACAATTTATTATATAAATGATAATTTCTCTGAAAAAAATTATTATTTCATTTATAAATTGAATAAAAAGAGAACCATGATATCACCACATTTAAACTTCATTATACATGCAATTTTACCGAATCTAAGAACATTTGCAATTTTTTTGCAAAATTGGAAATCCTTAAATGCAATTTTCTACAAAAAATTAAGCATAGATATCTTTGAGCAAAGTTTTCTATCTCCAATATGAATAGTACTTTCCCTCCAGATTAGAAAATGCCATTCTGTATATATTTACATCTATTTAGCTTTCAACCGTCACTTCGTCTTCGTGGACTAACATTAAAAGTATCTTACTTAACGATTTTTTTACAAAATCATCACACACCAAATAGTTTTCGATGATTCAATAACAAAAATCTAAACGACCAAATATTAATCAACATTCTGGGGCATCACTTGCGTAGACTACAAAATTTTGTACTTTATAGATTGAGAAATCGATCGTATTATAATGTTTTATATATTTTACGACTTTAGAAGTGTATGTCTCTTCAACTATTTATTTGAAAAAAAAACCATTTACTCATTTATTAAAGACCCCCCATACTTGTTTTAAGTAGCAGATTTTGCCCTATGTATTGGTCTTTCTAATACTTCTCAAATCAACAAAGGAAGTAATTGTGGGTGAACTGTAATCCATGTGTTGGGATCAGGTGAGACAGGATTGTGACGGTGATGGATGACACGGGTTATATCATCAAGGTAATTTCATTCGGCACTTAGCCTTTCTCGGCTTTTTTATCTTTGCCTCACATTATATTATAGTATGATAACTTACCTTTTCTGTGACGTAGAGGGAATGCAGGCCTACGACACAAGCTTACTTAGTGTAGGTCTGCAGAGTTTAACATTGAATGTCCTAAGGTACAAATATGAAACTTATTATATATTGTGAGTATAATGTACAGAAATTTTGTGAAAATAAAGATTTTTATTTATTTATATTGTAAAGTGGATTTTTTGAACAATTACCATTAGGTGAACTGCGTGTTCCAGTTGCCTACTATAACATAAAAAAAAGCTAAATATATACATATAAAGTACATTTTTCAGCTATCTCTCTTTGCTCTTTAGTTTGCTTAGGTCTAACGACAGAGGTGGTGAGCTTTGCCAGTACGTAACCAAAACTTTCAGCAGACATGAAGACATGTAGTCGTCGTTCGTCGTAGACAGTTTTTTATACAAATTACATAAAAACTAATAACAAACAATCCCATAACAAAAGTGCACAAAGCTCTTATTATACGCGCGCTGAATAAGTATGAGTGGCGTATAAATAAAACAGTAATCCACGCTTGTAGGGGCTCACAATTTACGCGGAGATATTAAGCGGCGCGTAAAACCCGTAATCTGTACGCGACAGCTAGAGAGAGTACAGGTATTTTTACGCGACGTTTACAAAGGACGTAAACTATTGTAGGAACATTTCCGTGTCTTTATTCTGCAATATCTTTGAATGAATTTAGAAATAAATGCACTAGATTCAGAACGAAGTTTGGCTGAATCAGACAGCCGTATTACGGTGGAATACATTTTATATTAGGAGATTTAGATGAGGGTAAAATATCTATAAATAGGATAGAAGACACTATATAGTAGACACAAATATTAACTTAGTAATACTATAGTTAAAAACAAAAAAATTACGATCTTAGTTTCATTAATGTAAACCTCAAATAAGTTAAAAATTTTCCCTGCAAACCAAGAATGCTCGCGTTTAATCCATTACAAAGTATTGCCGCTGCTCTCACGAAATACAAGGAACATTGTTGAGTTTCTCGAATTTTCTAAAAGTATTAAGGATAAGAGGCTAAAAACTAGCGAATGTGGAGGAATAATAAAATCGCGGCCAGCTATGCCCACGGGATTGTTTCGACAAATTGCTACTGAGGAATTTAATATAAATCCGGGTGAAAAGGGGTTGGCCTTTGGCCCATGATTATTAGACACGGGGTAATAAGATTACGCTTTGTAAGGATAACTTCTGCAGCGTTGCTTAAAATATTTAAAGATTCCCATTTATGTATACGTAGTTTAGTAGAACATATTTGAGTACATTTTTAATAACTGCTTTATTGGAAGAAATATTATCATCTTATTGACATTTTAATGTGAAATATACCTATTCTATATTAAATTGTCCTATTTATATAAAATCAGCTCAAACAAAAATTGTAGTGTATTTTTAAAGTTGGCTTTCAGGGCTCAATCCTTAACTGTGAGGAATATTAGATAATACTGAAAGCACTCTGGAAGTAGATTTTGACGAATATAAAAATTGGACTTTTGAATTTTTGAAAAAATAATTTGAGAATTATTGTAATATTGTATAAATTTTAAAAATGTATAATTTTTTAGCAAAATGCTTATGTTATATGTGACAATCTTTAAGTGCGCTGTATGTACCTATGAAGTTTATAAATAAATGAAATGAGAAAGCAGAATTAGAACCTGTTGATTTTGATAAATAAATATCCTGTAAGCCTGCTTAAAAAATTGACCCATTCAACTGCCTATGTTTATTGTATTTATTCTATTACTAGGGACCTGCCCCGGCTTCGCTCGCTCGGGCGCAATGCTGATACTGAATACACCACAGACAAACTGTGAACGTTGTATATTAACGATATCACACTAGAAACCTCAAAAATAACAGTATTTCTCCACTATTTAATGGACACCCATTAAATAGTGGAGAAATACTGTTATTTTTGATAACATTATCATACATATAAACCTTCCTCATGAATAACTCCATTAAAAAAAACCGCATCAAAATCCATTGGGTAGTTTTAAACATTTAAACATACAAAGGGACATAGGGACAGAGAAAGCGACTTTGTTTTATAGTATGTAGTGATGATGTACTAATCTTTTTTTTAAAATTACGTAAAATATCGCGAGTAGAAGGTAGACACAAAAAGATCTTTTGTTGTAGCAGGGACAGCATTTTAGCGCTGCAGTAAGACCACTTAAGGCACATTTCACAGTCCTTCCTTAGACATAGCGGCCATTCGTTTTGTTCCGAATAAAATACACTTCGATAAATTAACACCTTTACAGGTAATTGCATCTCGATTGCTTTTGTTTCATTTACCAATGAAAAGTTTTTTGTCTATAAACAGAAAGCCTCAGTATATTTTTTTAGTCAATAAAATTTTCAAATCATTTACACTTATTTCGTTTTGAACATTTTCTTCGTAGTATTTTCTTGTGTTTGTTTTAACGCGAGTTTCCCTATTAAATAAAATAGTTTTTAAAGACTGGTGATGTGGTGTCGACCGTGACCAAACTCGCTTTAGTGCTCCATACGTCGGGTTAATAATAACGTAAAACAATGTATAATAAACCGCGTTTAAAATTCTTTAAAAAGTATTGTTTTAACATTTTCTTCACTTTAATTACCACTCATGAAAAAAGCTACCAGTAGGGATCAATCAAAACATGCTTTGAACATGCACTACGCACCAAACTAATCTTTCATTTATATTTTTATTTTTATCTTTTGTTATTTAAACTAATCGTGTGTGTTATGTAAGTTTGGTATAAACTTTTCTTTCTTTCTTTCTTTCTTTCTTTGTCTGACTGAAGACAGGAAAAGTTGTTTGTTTCTTAATCGCGTCTTCTTGTCATTTTCATTGTGCTAAATGAGATTGTCGCATTCATAAAAAATGATTGCACCCGATCTTGACTCCATTAACAAGTAACAATTTTCAAACAGAATCTCGCAGGCTGATTTGCATACCGCTCAAAACATCGTGAAAACCCCGAATTTGCATCGAAATGAGCGGAAAATGACCGCGACCCTCATTAGGAGAGAACACTCGAGACTCGCTACTTTTGTCTAAGCCTTTTATTCTACCAAGGAGGCTATATATATGAAAAAACATGCATTGTTCCCGTTGAATGCGGTGACGTAAAGCATTTTATATTTGCATAAAATTTACGTATTTTTGTTTACTTGAATAAGTTATTCAGATAATACCGTATTCAAGTATTACGTTCGCAAAGAGTTTTTAATTATACAGACGAATAAAAAATACGACCACAATGTTTAGCTGAAATTTGAAATGAAGCGAGCTGTAGTACATAAACGGTAGGTTTTACGTCCTTTGAGGAAACATCGTAACCGTTTTTTAATTGTATATGTATAACTAGACCTTGCCTTAACCTCTTTTCAGAAGGTTAATCGATTTCCGATCGATTTAATCGATTTTCTTATCAATTTTAAAACAAGCAACAAAATTTTAGAACAGAGTATTTTGCGGTCACTAAATTTGTTCACTTTTGCTTTTAATAAAACTATACCATAAACATATAAATCATCAAAGTATCGAGCCTTGCTTACTTGAAGACGGCGAGAATTCATTCATTTTAATCATTTCACAATTCTTTATTTCGCATCATCAATCGTTTCCCAATTCTCTTCAGATTTCCAAAGCAGCTGCTACACTTTTAAAGCCCCCTTTATACATCAGCAGATGCATACGCTGAGCTTATCTGCCGATGTCGTCGGCGGACGTAAAAACGGCGATTAATAAGTTAATCCGAAGACAGCCGTGGTAGGTATTTTACATCTGCCGTCAGCAATACATCGACATATGACGTCCGCGTATGCGCCTGCCGATGTGAAGAGCGAGCTTAAGAAAGACTACGCCCAGTATGTACGGGAGATGTTAAATTCTTACAAATTTCCCGCAACATTTCCTAAGTACAGTCTGTGGGGACATCGGAATGCTGCACGTTGTCCTGCTTTATTACATCCGCACTTGTGTTACAGGCGACGAGCGTGTATGACTTTATTTTGCTTATAATACTATTTCTATTACTTTAATTTTGTTAAAATCTAGCCTTTAGACTAATAAGTAACTTAAGTCTAACTTAATTTGCTAAATTACTTATCTAAGAGCGTTTCATTAACAGCATTATTATCAGTTTTATTGTTTTAAGGAGACACTTTTTGTGTTTTCTGATGATACATGAGTTTATTTATCATGACCTTAAAACACTATAATGTTGTATAGTAAAGTTAAAAGGTTTATTTGGACATACAATAATTGTTCACAAGGTATTATGTTCCACTGATATCGGTTGACAGAGGCTTCTCTCATGAATGTGAATATATGTTTCATTTATATCGATTACAGTAAAAAAATAAAAATTAACTTTATAATCTAATCAAATCTAGTTAGTAATAGTTATAGTAGGTAAGGACTGAATATAAGACTGTGTGAATGTTAGCGTTGTAAAGTTTTGTGTGTGCGTGTGAGAGAGAGTATCAATGTATGTACTTATATATAGAGACCTGTAGTTTCGTATTCAATACAACAAACAAATCTTTCCTTATAATATTAGTATAGATTTTAGTATATTCATACATGTGTTGTTTTAAATAAGACCTATCTGAGTTTATTTATTATCACCTAAAAACACTAGTAGGGTATTATTTTGGCATTAAAATTATAGTCTCAGAAATTATTATTGGACAAACTGGTAATCCATTTTTCCTGATGAACAAAGCTGTATATTTTAAAAAATTAGATGACTAATGAAGGCGTAAGTGAAGCGATGCGACTTGAAAATAAAACATAATATAATACAACGTAATATGCACCACAACAAAACTTAAATCACCGTATTCTATTACCAAAGAAAACTAGAAAATTCCTCAACCAACAACATTTTTATGAAGTTAATTACTTTTGTTATTTTTGTACGAATAAAAGGTGTTGTCAGAGAGCATTTTTAGACACGAACTTTGATGATAAAAAGTATTTAACGTTTGATTGACGTTCGTTTACTAGTTCCACCGAATGATTTTTTTTTCATATTTATCGTACAATACATATTAAGGTAAGGTAAGGTAAGGTAATAAAGATATTTATTCAATAATATGATATTTATCTTTACACTTTTTAAGCCCGCCTTCTACTAGTCTCTCCTGTAACCCTTTAAAGTTGCCTACTGTACCTAAAGCTGCCTATTGTTGGGAAATTAGATGCAAGAAACTTTACATAGGTAGTATATTACTATTGTAACAATATCAACACATAAAAATAAGGTAACTCCTATACGTAATTGGAGTAAATATTGTCATGTAGATCTTTCGTAAAATAATTATGCATCTCTATATCTTGTTCCTTAGACCATTTCAGTCACTTGCACGGCCCAGTATCGGTAAAGAACTATTTACTATTGTCTATAAACGGTTTATTTGTGTCGAAAACTTTTCTCATACTGCGCCCACGGATTGGTCGTATTTTATACTGCAGTGGAACGCGAAAACTTTTTCACCCTTCGATATCCATTTACATGCCATTACCAGTGAAAATAATACTAAAAATAACATTTACATTAAATTTTAAGAAATTGCATTCTCACATTTGAATATAAACGATAATAACTGCATTAGAATAAAAGTGAGTCGGGGTAATAAACACAGGTTGCATATTTCTGTAATATTATGCTATGCATTGCAAAATATATGCTTGTAACACTTCTTCTATTTAATGCTTTGTTTAAGTGTGAATATATGACAATGAGCCTGATTTTTTTTTTTATGTTACAGCACGCAAGCGGAGCATGTGGTGTAAGTACCACCTCCCGCGCAGAAGACCGGCGTGAAGCAGTATTGCACTGTGTTTCGTTCGGTATGCCCAGGTGCCTATATTCCTATCCCATTCCTCTCCTTTCCTGTGTACTCCTCTCCCAATTTCCCATCGTTTATCCTCGCCCTATTCCCTTCCCTTCTTTCAAGCTGAGCAAGGCATATGCGACACTCTGATGTCGTGAATGTTCATGGGCAGCGGTCAGTCACTTCACATCAGATGAACCGCATGCTCCGCTTGCCCGCTGTTACATAAAAAAAATAAACTTGATATTGAGTGACCGATGTTCACTTGATGAACATCTACAACAGCAAAATGTCGTTGTAGAGGTTCATGGGCTGTTCAAATATATGAGTAGGATTAGTAGGAAGAAGGAAAGGATTATTAGGATAAACAGTACATTTTTCCGATACAGCATCGAGTAATGCATTCAAAATGTCGATACAAAAGTGCCTGTAAACGTCTCCTCGAAGGAAAATAATTTCCGCGTCGAGTCGGAATATTGTTAGAGCGGAGTTTCCGATGTGAATTCATGGCGTAATAAAGTACGGATCAGGCTGCGAACACGTAATTTATGTCGATATTTTAGTAACTGGAGAAAATAACTAGACTTTCAGGAATAATAATATAATGACTCTGATATATAACGAAGAGAAAAAATGTGCGTTTCCCAAAAGTATGGCAGGCATGATTAAAGGCATCTTCGCTTACTATCAGGCATGATCGCGGCGAAATGTCTATCAATCTTATAATACAAAGTAAACCGTAAAAACAGTTGCAGGTTCATGACTGGCCTAACAAATAATCTTATTACTTGTGGCTCGCCCCGAGTTTGACCTTGCATTGTAATATATAAATCAAGATCTTTAATTCGATACCACACTCGGCTTTATTCAAAACATATATTTATTACATACAAAAATACAATCGCCCGGCCATCTCAATCAAGTTTAGTAATCAAGTCAATAATAGTTTCGGATCATCGATACGCTTGATTCGTTTCTTCCTTCATTCGCTTAGGAAAACATAACAAACTTGTGTGTATACACAACTAGCCACGCCCCCCTGTTTTAACCGCGTAAATTCTGGTCCTGCGGGAATTCCGGGATTAAAGGTAGTAATGTGTTCGTCTGGATAAGTATCCATATAAGTGTGTGAGTGTGTGATCCATATACATATGTGTATTTCATAACAATCGATTCAGTATTTTTTGTGTGAAAGAATAACAAACATCCATCCTTCCATACTCCTAAACTTTGGTACTTATATTATTATAATAGAAATAATAGTAAAAATATTAAGTTTAATTACAGAATTTTCTCTTTAATTTTAAGACTATTTGAAACGTTGTTTAATTCCTTATTTCTCAAAAATAACATGTGATGAATATTTCCTCTAATTACAAGATTTCCCACATTGAAATCAAACGTCTCATCAACTTCAATAGACTCGGTAGAAGTGTTCAAATTCTTAACTGAACTTAACGTAATGCGATTAAACTCTATGAATAGACTCGCTTGTTAGTCTTCACCAATAACCAACCAATTAGTTCTGATTTTAATGATTTATTGATAGCGATTGTATGAAATAACTTGAGTATTGTTTATCCGATCTTGATTAAATTTCATAGGGTAATAGTTTAGACAAAAGAAAATGACTTCGAAGATTAGGGAAATCGGTGAGGGGGTAAGAGATTCAAAAAAGTAAATGTTTGTCCGAAGATATCTGCAATATTGCAATTTAAGTCATGTTGTATGAGCGACCAGATAAATATTAAGTTACCTTACATAAAAACGATAATACACACAATTTTGACAATTATTTACCTAAGTATATGTAGGAGTTGATTATATAGAAACAATAATAAGTAAGTAAGAATATTACCTGATATTAAAGGGGTACACAGTTCATACAAGTAAATAAATTAATATCCTGGAGATTTAACACAACGCCACCTATTCCCAAACTAAGCAAAGTTTGTACTATGGAAACTAGCTTATAGACATACTTAAACATACTTTGTAAAGACATACATATTACATACTATAGATAAATTAACACCCAGACAATAGAAAATTACAATGTTCATCACACCATAATCGAATAAATCGAGTCAAACGCTTTTTATATTTCTGTTATTACGTAAAGAAATATTTTGTATTAGTAGACTAGTATTACTAGCTGATATTAAAAAGGGCTGGGTTCATACAAATGTGACAATAGGGCGATGTTCTATGTTGCTAGCAGTAATTGGTAGTAACGGTGATCGACCAACTCAATGGGCTATTCAGGGCACACGCACTGAATATATGACGGCCTTTGTGACGTCACTGTATCTATCTATATACTAACAATGTTTAGTACACTTATGATCAAATACTCAACAGATGCTTATTTTTAAAAGACACCGAGTATAATTTTGACAAAGACAAAAATAATTTATTTAACTCTGCAATATACATAGCAGGACTCAAATTAAATCTTAAATGTCACTTAATTCTAATACAGACATCATGGATCACGCAATGCAATGGTACAGAGCCAAATGAAGTGGCCACTCAGCTTACGCAACGGCGTCAATGACAACCGAAGCGCTGATTTTCCCAGACTTTGAGAGACGCTTTTTATATTTCTGTTGTTACCTAGGACTAGACTAGCTCATATTAAAAAGGGCTCGGTTCATACAAATGCGACAATAGAGCGATGTTCAATGTTGGCAGCAGTAATTGGTGGTCACGGTGATCGGCCAGCTCAACGGGCTATTCAGGGCACACGCACTGAATATATGCCTTTGTGACGTCACTGTATTTATCTATATACTACCAATGTTTGGTACACTTATGACCAAATATCCAACAGATGGCAAAATTATAAAGTAAAAATTGAAAGACACCTGAGTATAATTTCTCCGCAGTCTTTATGACATCAGTTTTGGAAAAAATAGTACGTACACTAGCTAATATTAAAAGAGTTCATACAAATGCAACAATAGAGCGATGTTCAATGTTGGCAGCAGTAATTGGTGGTCACGGTGATCGGCCAGCTCAACGGGCTATTGAGGGCACACGCACTGAATATATGACGGCCTTTGTGACGTCACAGTATCTATCCTTAGACTAACAATATTTGCGGCCCTTTTCAGTATTATATCTATCCCTTGTTTTGCTTATTAAAGTCAGACAATCTATTTGCACTTACTTTGATTTCAATATCATAACGACGGATACATTTGCTTTGACTTTTGTCTATCTCTTGTCATATAATCTGACATAACAATCTATCCATAATCATTGAAACATTATTGAAAATGGCCGTTAGTACACTTATGACTAAATATTCGACAGACGCTTTACTTTGAAAGACACCTGAGTTGAATTTTTCCGCAGTCTTTATGGCATCGCTATACTCGGTGGTAAACAGTCTATACAATCTTGAAAAAAATAGTTCGTACACTAGCTAATATTAAAAGAGTTCATACAAATGCGACAATAGAGCGATGTTCAAAGTTGGCAGCAGTAATTGGTGGTCACGGTGATCGGCCGCTCAACGGGCTATTGAGGGCACACGCACTGAATATGTGACTGCCTTTGTGACGTCACTGTATCTATCCTTAAACTAACAATATTTACGGCCCTTTTCAATATTCTATCTTTCCCTTGTTTTGCTTATTAAAATCAGACATATCTATCTATTTGCACTTACTTTGATTTTAATATCATAACGACGGATACATTTGCTTTGACTTTTGTCTATCTCTTGTCATATAATCTGACATAACAATCTATCCATAATCATTGAAACATTATTGAAAATGGCCGTTAGTACACTTATGACTAAATATTCGACAGATGCTTTACTTTGAAAGACACCTGAGTTAAATTTTTCCGCAGTCTTTATGGCATCGCTATACTCGGTGTTATACAGTCTATACAATCTTGAAAAAAGTATTACGTACACTAGCTAATATTAAAAGAGTTCATACGAATGCAACAATAGAGCGATGTTCTATGTTGGCAGCAGTAATTGGTGGTCACGGTGATCGTCCAGCTCAACAGGCTATTGAGGACATATGTACTGAAAATATGACGTCACTGTATCTACAAATAAAAAATGTTTAATACACTCATGACGAAATATCCAACAGATGGAAAAATTATTAGTACACTAGCTAATATTAAAAGAGTTCATACAAATGCGACAATAGAGCGATGTTCAATGTTGGCAGCAGTAATTGGTGGTCACGGTGATCGGCCAGCTCAACGGGCTATTGAGGGCACACGCACTGAATAAATACCTTTGTGACGTCACTGTATTTATCTATATACTACCAATGTTTGGTACACTTATGACCAAATATCCAACAGATGGCAAAATTATAAAGTAAAGATTGAAAGACACCTGAGTATAATTTCTCCGCAGTCTTTATGACATCAGTCTTGGAAAAAATAGTACGTACACTAGCTAATATTAAAAGAGAACTTGTTCATACAAATGCGACAATAGAGCGATGTTCAATGTTGGCAGCAGTAATTGGTGGTCACGGTGATCGACCAGCTCAACGGGCTATTGAGGGCACACGCACTGAATAAATGCCTTTGTGACGTCACTGTATTTATCTATATACTACCAATGTTTGGTACACTTATGATCAAATATCCAACAGATGGCAAAATTATAAAGTAAAGATTGAAAGGCAACTGGGATAATTTCTCCGCAGTCTTTATGACATCAGTCTTGGAAAAAATAGTACGTACACTAGCTAATATTAAAAGAGTTCATACAAATGCGACAATAGAGCGATGTTCTATGTTGGCAGCAGTAATTGGTGGTCACGGTGATCGACCAGCTCAACGGGCTATTGAGGGCACACGCACTGAATACACGCCTTTATCAATGGACGTTGCGATTTCATTGATAACGGGATAATGGCCGGCTTTTACAATGCATGTGCAATACCCGGAATTGTATATATGTACTATGGAATATCTGAAACTAGATAGTATATACTTATATAAATGCGAATGTTTATGAGGACGTATGTATGTTTGCTATTCTTACACGCAAAAACTATTGAACCGATTATAATAAAACTTGGTATACATATAGGTTCAAAATAACATATAGGCTTAAATTTAATCCCGGAGTTGCCACGGGATCAAAACGTCACGGGTGAAATCGGTATCGGAATTGAAAGTTTGGCAATCTATGCCAGCAATAAAGTTAAATATTATTACTTTAATCTAATGAATTCAATGACAAAATAAAAATTTGGACGCAAGTGACTCCTACATCGCAATTCATTGTTTCTTTCAATATTTGGATCGTTACATATCTCTTATAACGTATGTCTGTATGAACGCCATAACCTCAAAACCTAACGAACGGATTTTTATTCAGATTTTATAAATAGAAAGAGTAATTTTAAAAATATTCAGGTTTAAATTCAAAGGTCTGACTGTCATAGTGATCAATGCACAGCCCAAATCTCAGGACGGATTATGACGTAGGCATCTGCTGGGAAAGGATTTTGATCAAATCCCCCGGGAACGAGGAAACAGAAAAACGCGGGTGAAAAAAAAGGTTTAAAATTCAATATAATATAAATTATATGAGCGATGCAGTAGGCGGCAAGCAGTAAATTTAAAGTTACACACAAAACGTACAAAATTAACATCCCACAACATTTTTCCACAAATTAACTGCAACTACATAAAAGTATATTTAATTGCAACTAGAGAACAGCTAATTAACGGCCGTAGGACCTCGCGTGTATTTAACAAAAATAACTATATACAGCTTCGCTTTTCGAGCGTTTGTGCTTGCCGCAATTCCACTTCTGGAGCCGTGTGAGTCTCGTTAATGTTTGAGCATTTAATACGAAATGTTTATAAAATTGTGCATTTGGTATACTTAAAGATCTATCTTATAGACGACCCGATTGGCGCAGTGGTTCAGCAACGGTCTATTGCGCCGAAGGGTGTGGGTTCGATCTCCACGAGTAGAAAATTATGATGTGATGAACATTGTAATTTTCACTGTCTGGGTGTCAATTTATCTATAGTGTGTATCTATTTACAAAAAAAAAAGTATGTTTAAGTATGTCTATCTGTTATCTAGTATATAATACAAGCTTTGCTTAGTTTGGGACTAGATGGCGTTGTGTTAAATGTCCAGGAATATTTATTTTTATTTATTTATTTTATTTATTATAATTGCTAATAAGGAACTATTTTCAAGTCTATGAATGTAATTTATCATTATGACAACCCGCGGAGCAGTGGATATAGTAATGGTCTATTGCGCCGGAGAGTGGGGATTGTACAAGCTTTGCTTAGTTTGGGACTGGAAAGCCATTTGCTTTGTGTTAAATCTCCAGGAATATTTATTTATTTATCATAGAACTTTCACTGCAAAGTCACCACAACACTTAAGATATATAGCTTATAAAATATAGCCTGTATTACTCGTGGATAATGTAGCTTTCGAATAGTGAAAGAAGAAATATCGGTCCAGCACTTTTTGAGGCTATTCATTACAACCAAACTAACAAACAAAGAAAGTATATTCCTCCTTATAATACTAATATTATATTATATAATACTGTAAGAAACTAATAGAGGGGCTTTGTCTAATTATGTCGAATGTAATAGAAATGTACTGTGATTCTACACAACTGGCCAATTATAGAACTAGTCAGTTAACAACAAATCACAGCTAGTCATAAAGACTATTAGCAACGTGAGGGTAGTTAGGTCGTGACGTCAATAAGACGTTCGAGCACCAGGCGCAATCGGTACCAATGCGCCCAGATACTGAACGCGCTTACTCTTTTATAGGACTTTGATGACAGCTAAGAATTGACAAGTGACATTTGCATAGAAAGATGACATTCAAAACTTGTTAAAACATGAAATTACAAAATGTTTCCGACAATACTAATATTATAAGGAGGAATGTAAATAAAATTAAAAAAAGCAAATTCCCTAACTTTATCTCAAATAACCAAGGAAACAACAGTTTTGTCGTTCTCGCAAACAAAGCCGGCAGGGAGCAACTCGTACTCCAACTGTTTCCGCAAGAATTATAATCGTGACGTCACAGTAAATTACACGTAAATTAACTTTTAGGAAACGTACATACATGAAAAATTTTGGATCAAAAAACAAATATCACACACTATATTTAAAACAAATTAAGCGCGCGACGCGAGTGAAGCCGAGGGTGGAAAGCTAGTTCTTTAATGAATACTTTTTAACCGGCTTTCAAAAAAAGGAGGTTATCAATTCAACCGTATTTTTTTTATGTACGTTACCGCATATCTCCGGCGTTTATGGACCAATTTGCCAAAAAATAGAACCGACTTCCTCGCTCTAAAAAGTAGAAAATAACTTTTATTTCATTTTTGTTGAAATCTATACAAAGGTACCATCCTTTGCCTATTTTCAATTTAACAAGATTTTGCACTTTTATAAAGTTATTTTCTACTTTTTAGAGCGAGGAAGTTGGTTTTATTTTTTGGCAATTTTTTTTGATTTACTCTTCTCCCTCACTTTACGTATTTTACCTACTAATATGCAATATCTTACCTACCCACTATTCAACGCAATGTTTAAAATTATCGTTTAACCGAACATAATTAGTTTTTCCGCCATAAACATTCTCATACACATTTCAAAATTATTCCGAGTAATATTTTAGTGCCCTCAAGTGACTCCTTAGTCAAACCTCGCTTTTAAATTAACCTCTATGAGAAATGAAAAGTACGGGAATTCGTGATAGACTTCAATATTACAAAAACAATAGGTGCTAAAAATGTACTAATAAATGTACTAATAATGTTTGAGTGGATGCATGTATGTTTGTTACTCTTTCATGCAAAAACTACCGAACCAATTATGACGAAAGTTAGTATCCATATAGGTGAGGGTTCAGAATAACTTAAAGGCTACTTTTCATCCCAGAGTTGCCGCGGGATCAGAAGTTACGCAGGTGAAAACGCGTTGCACGGCTAGTCTTTACACCAAAACCTTGCTTAAATATTTTTTCTATTTGTCCGAGCTGTCTAAGCACACTCTCAGCATCAGCACTCAAGGGACTCCTCAGTCAGAGCAGTACCAGTATTCATTCACTTAATTAGTTTTTTCTATAATCAATACATAATATTATACTCTATGGTTTCTGACAAATGCCACGCACGAAACAATACTTTCTAATTCTTAAACTAAATTTCCCGCCATAAACTCTCCCATACATACAGCATCAGCACTCAAGTGACTCTCAGTCGAGAACGCGTTTCAATAATTAACACATCGCATCAAGTAATAAGTACTATTCATTCATAATTAACACCCACATTTAAAAATAATTGTTTTTTTTTTATAATCTGTTCATAATTGATTATACTCTATGGTTTATGACACTTTTTTTAGTTCTTAAACAAAATTTCCCGCCACAAATTCTCCCATACATACAGCATCAGCACTCAAGTGACTCTCAGTCGAGCACGCGTTTCAATAATTAAAACACCGTAATGCCAGTCCCAGTGTTGCGCGCTAATTGCACAAA
>LQNK01000189.1:272998-283770 GCA_001586405.1 Phoebis sennae | reverse complement strand
AAAATTCTAACCATGGTTTTGGTATCTATAGAACATACATATTGCATACCAATCACTCTTTTTGAAAAATATTCAATGTACAGAAATGGTTCGGTTACTGTTTTATTATATGTATAGATAAAAAGTAAATAAATTAATAACACTTAAACTTATACTGAATTGAAAATATACCTTATTTCTACAAGCCTATGAAACTATAATATATCATAAAACCTTATCGAGAAGTCACCACAACACTTAAGATAATAATACTTTACTAAAAATAAAATTAGAAAAGCAAATTCCCTAACTTTATATGAAATATCCAAGGAAACAGACAACAGTTTTGTCGTTCTCGCAAACAAAGCCGGCAGGGAGCAACTCGTACTCCAACTGTTTCCGCAAGAATTATAATCGTGACGTCACGGTATATTACATGTAAATTAACTTTTAGGAAACGTACATACATACAAATCTTGGTTTAAAAAACAAATATCACACACTATATTTAAAACAAATTTAGCGCGCGACGCGAGTGAAGCTGAAGGTGGAAAGTTAGTTCTTTAATGAATACTTTTTAACCGACTTTCAAAAAAAAGGAGGAGGTTATCAATTCAACCGTATTTTTTTATGTATGTTACCGCATATCTCCGGCGTTTATGGACCAATTTGCCAAAAAATAGAACCGACTTCCTCGCTCTAAAAAGTAGAAAATAACTTTTATTTCATTTTTGTTGAAATCTATACAAAGGTACCATCCTTTGTCTATTTTCAATTTAACAAGATTTTGCACTTTTATAAAGTTATTTTCTACTTTTTAGAGCGAGGAAGTTGGTTTTATTTTTTGGCAATTTTTTTTTATTTACTCTTCTCCCTCACTTTACTTATTTTACCGAGTAATATGTAATATCTTACCTACCCACTATTCAACACAATGTTTAAAATTATCGTTTAACCGAACATAATTAGTTTTTCCGCCATAAACATTCTCATACACATTTCAAAATATTCCGAGTAATATTTTAGTGCCCTCAAGTGACTCCTTAGTCAAACCACGCTTTTAAATTAACCTCTATGAGAAATGAAAATGTACGGGAATTCGTGATAGACGCATCAATATAAAAACAATAATATAGGTGCTAGAAATGTACTAATAAATCCTACTAATATTATAAATGCGAAAGTTTGTGAGAATGGATGTTTGTTACTCTTTCACGGAAATATTACAGAAACGGTTATGATGAAAGTAGGTAAATATATAAGTGAGGGTTCAGAATAACATATAGGCTTATTTTCATTCCGGAGTTGCCACGGGTTCGTGGTTACGTGGTTGAAACCGCGTGGAATGGCTAGTCTATACATATAAATAAATAAAATAAATAAATAAAATAAAATTTATTTCATCATAAGACTTAAGAGAATATTTATTACAGGTTCACTTATATAATAAAATAGTTAATCATTTCTGTACATTGAATATTTTTCAAAAAAAAGTAATTGGTATGCAATATGTATGTACCAAAACCATCCTTTTTTTCTCTGTTTGTCCGAGCTATCTGAGCATACGCTCAGCATCAGTACTCCCAAGTGACTCCTTAGTCAGAGCATGCGTTTCAATAATTAACACATCGCATTAAGTAAATAGTAATAGTAGTAGTATTCATTCACAATTAAAAATAATTGGCTTTTACTATAATCTATACATTATTGATTTGATTGAGATAACACTCTATGGTTTGTGACACTTTTTCAACTAAATTTCCCGCCATAAATTCTCCCATACATTCAGCATCAGCGCTCAAGTGACTCTCAGTCAGAGCAATAATTTACACATCGCATTAAGTAAATAAGTAGTATTCATTTAGCATTTATGCTGAATTAGGTCCCTTTTGGCATCTAGTATGACACATCAGAGTGTTACTATTTTTTCTTTTTTTTTAGTTTGAGTTATCATAAATGTATTATCTTTATGTCGTAGTATGTAATCTTTATGTCGAATAAATGATTTTTCTTTCTTTCTTTCATTTACAAACAACACACACATAAAAATAATTAGCTTTATATACATACCTACATATACACTATAATTATACTCTATGGTTTATGACACTTTTTCTAGTTCTTAAACTAAATTTCCCGCCACAAATTCTCCCATACATTCAGCATCAGCACTCAAGTGACTCTCAGTCGAGCACGCGTTTCAATAATTTACATATCGCATCATCATACCAGGACTCCTCCGACTAATCGCAGATTATCTTCGTGATAGACAACAATATGTTAGGCTTGGTATCTACGAATCCCAATCTTACCATACGCGATCTGGGGTTAGTCAAGGCTCAATACTTGGTCCTCTTTTATTTCTAGTAATGGTAAATGACTTGCCAACAGTTATAAACTATGCAAAAAGTCTTTTATACGCAGATGACCTTAAACTATATGCCGAAATTAAATCGGAAGATGACTGCTTAGCAGTTCAAAGGGATATCGATAGTATCACTGAATGGTGTTTAACTAATAAGATGGAATTCAATCCTGATAAATGTTGTATGATGACATTTGGTCGGACTTTCCGGCCAATAATCTTTCAATACAAAATTGGAGAGCAGATAATTAAAAGAAATAATATAATAAAGGATTTGGGAATTATATTCGACTCTAAACTTACTTTTAACGATCACATCGTTGAGCTTACCAAAGATTCTTTTAAGCGTCTTGGATTTGTTATACGAAACTCACGAGATTTCCAGAGTGATAGAGTATTACGAATTTTATATAATACGTTAGTCAGAACGAAGCTGGAATCTGGTGCTTGTGTGTGGAATCCGTATAAGTCTTTGTATATCTTAGCCTTAGAGAAAGTGCAAAAAGCATTTCTTAGGTACCTGTATAAAAACAAATATGGATACTATCCTTTCATGTACCCTACTAAGTTTCTTTTGGGTTGCTTGGCGTATAATTCTCTTGAGGTTCGTCGTGCTCATATACAAATGATTACAGCTTGTAAGATTCTCCGGGGAAAAATCGACGCTTTGGAACTCTGTAATGATCTGTGTTGCTTTTATGTTCCAAATAATTATAACAGAAACAGGACACATCGACTGTTCGCTGTACCCTGCTCCCGCACCGTCGCCCGTGCAAGGTCGCCGATCCCACGCATGCTCTCAGAACTTAACGCTCTCCTGGAGGCCCATCCTGATTGTGATCTCTTTTTTGACGGATGGTCGCAAGTATTATCTGTATGCCTGAATTTTTGTGAGCGAGACGTATGAATGCTTTAGTTTGTATTGTGGGAATTAAGAAGAGAAAAAGACTTATTATTATTATTATTTTAAAGAAGTGTTTATTTTTTTTTTACGTTATCTCTTATGATGTTTATTTCTTGTTATCTTTAATTATAATGTCAATTATTGTAATTGGTTAATGTAAACCGTGTAATTGATTTAAATAAATAAATAAATCAAGTACTATTCATTCACAATTAACACCCACGTTTAAAAATTTGGCTTTTTCTATAATCTATACATTATTGACTATACTCTATGGTTTATGACACTTTTTCTAGTTCTTAAACTAAATTTCCCGCCATAATTTCTCCCATACATACAGCATCATCACTCAAGTGACTCTCAGTCGAGCACGCGTTTCAATAATTAAAACACCGTAATGCCAGTCCCAGTGTTGCGCGCTAATTGCACAAAGTTTTGTGACTATCTCATTAAAACTGTTCAAATCGCGCTGAGATGCGTCAGGCCTTTTCGTGGAGTGTTTAAGAGTTATTCTGTTATGTGGGACTTGAATGTAACATTTATTTCAGTTGAGTTTCAGTGAAATTCTGGAAAATATGAGTTTTAAGTTGTTGATTTTAAGTCACGCTTTTACGTTGAAGGTTAGTAATGAACATTTTTCTAACTTAAATTGTGATTTTAGAAGATACTAGCTGAGCTTCGGGGTCATCCGCATATATATCTCGTTCCTATAGAATTTTCGGGAGGAAAACTATCCTATGTCATTCCTGGGATTTCATAGAATCTCTGTACCTATAAAATTTCATCCAAGTCGGTTATAAAGGTACGAAGCCTAATCAATAGAAACAAACAAATCTTTTTTCTGTATTATTTTTCTGCATGCATGTTGTTTTTATAATCTCTTTTGAGATGGAAAATACCTGTGCGGCGACGGGTTAGAATACGTGTATCGCTACTACATTTCTACCCGTGGGTGTCGTAAGAGGCGACAGAGGGTAATTCTGCTGCATAGCATCTCCAGCAATAAAAGAGTGGATGCCAAACATTGTACGATTGGGCCAAGCTCTCACTGTTGAAATTACCACCTTCCCAGCATAAGATCAGCGTGAAGCATTTTTACACTTTGTTTCGTATTCTACTTCTCTCGCAATTTCCCATCATTAATCCTCTCCATATTCCCCTTCCTTTAAACTGGCAATCTGCGACTCTTTGATGTTGTAGATGTTCATGGGCTGCGGTCGGTCACTTAACATCAGGTGAACCGCATACTCCACTTGCCTGCTGTAACATAAAAAGTATTTAAGAGCTTCTTATTTGATTTATCGTTTTAAATAAACGTTGGGAGCACGTATATAAATATCGAAGAATTTTAAAATAATAACGAAATACAAAAATTGTTAGCCTATCCAAAAACGAAAAACGCCAAAGCCAATAGACGATGTCAAAATCAAAATCAACAATAGACATTAGACAACCAAAAACTCAAAAATTTTGCACTTACCTTATACTTTTAACGACAAACTTTATAGCACCTTAAGACACATCTTTGTTATACAATTCTGCTTAAATATTCAAGGCGCATGTTGAAACTTAAAATTTATACGATATTGTAAAACTTAATCTTATTACCAGGCATTTCCAATAACTCAGTTCTCCATACTTCACTAAGTAACGGGAAGCTGCTGAATTTTACATTGTTCAAACTTAATATTACAGGTTTATTATGTATAATATTAAAGATTGATTGACATTGTTCTTGCTTTTTAGATGTAGGCAAGTATTTTTAGCAAAGTTTTACTGTCAAGAACACTAAAGAAAGATCACAATTGTATGCAAAAATCTATTATTATAAATAGTATTCAAGGCTTTTTTATTTTCTAATATTCTTTTTTTTTTTAATTCTACGACAGCCAAGCGGAGCATACAGTTTACCTAATGTTAACTAACTGACCACAGCCCAGGCATGAAAGTGTCACAGATGCCTTACCGGCTTAGGGGAAGGGGAATTAATAGTTACCACTATGGTAAGTTAGGAGAGGAGTAGAATAGGATTGGAGAGGAATGGGATGGGACGGGCCCCCGCTCACCGTACGAAACACAACGCGATACTGCTTCACGTTGATCTTCTCTGAAGGTGTGGTAATTTCAACGGTGCGTGCTTGGCCTAATGGTGCACTGCTCGGCTCCCATTTAAAACATTTATCTCTGTTTACTAGGAATCAAAATAATGTAGTTGTCTAGTATAGGATGGTATAAAACTTTGATTTTGTACGTTACAAACGTTATCTAGTTGTATTGTTGATCAATGGAAGGACACATATAAATGGTTGAGGGCACTAAAGTCGTCTCATAATTATTGATTTTTTATGAAAACAAAAATCTATACATCAAAAAATTAATGTCCCGTGAACCGTAAGATGAAAAACAATAAAGAAATCTTAAAAACAACGGCCGAAATTGTATTGGGGTGAATAAATCAACATCATAATGACTGCTGACAATACACAGAAATAATTCAATATATATCAATATCAGAAAATACAATACCGTCGCATCTTGGTCATAATATTAATTCGTAACTTCGCTTTGTTATTTTTCCTGTGGGAATGAAATACTCCCAAATATTAAGACATTGCGGGGAACAGTAGCCTTAACCAATGAACTGAAAAAATTGGAAAATAGAGAAAATTTACATATTAATAGATAATACGTGAATTGAAAATGGTAGGCCATTATTACACCGTGCACTAAATATTTGACTCTTTAAAGCCTATGTATAGAAGTACAGTTATCGTAACGGTTCAATTAGTTGAATAGTTTATATTGTATTCGAACGAAGACCAGATAAATATGTAAATCTAATTATAAGTTTTAGATATCTTGGGCCACCAATCTTGGCAATTACCACCCCCCAGCAGAAGATCCGCGTGCAACAGTATTGCACTGTGTTTTGTACTCTCCCGTCCTGTTCTATTCCTCTACCAACTTCATATGGTTAAATAGAAATTTTAAGGCTCTCCCTATCCCCTCCTTTCCTTCAAGCCGGCAAGGCATCTGCGACACGTCATGTTGAAGATGTTCATGGTCTATCAATTACCATCAGGTGAACCGCATTTCTATATTAATGTCCACTTGTTTGGCTTCGTGTGAGATATAAGATTTTCATTATATCTATGTATACTTAATTAATAACGGGTTCATAAATCTCGCATATCAAAGAGAAAATTATCCTAGTTCATTTATAATGGATAGATTTGATGCATTGGCTAATAGTTACAAACACTATTAGTATAAACCACACAAATCCATATAATGCGAAACCTAAACAATAAAACAAAAAGCTTTTATCCTATTGTCCAATATCAGTCGAATGCTTAAAATACATGGACATTGATATTGCAATTGCACCCAACATGGCATTAAACCTTTTACGTCGACATACTCGTACATAGATAGCACTCCTGATCAAAGCACATAACCCTTTCTAGGAACTTCAACTTTAATCCCCTGTTTTAAAGTTTATTTTTGTGTGTGTAAATGTCTTAAAAAGCTATGCTATTTGCGGAGGCATTGCAGGGTTTTACATCAAGAATTCTACTACACCACAATCTGACGTCTTAGTTTTGTTTTCATTGAATAGACGGTATAATAACTGGTGTCTAGCGAAACATTGTGCTTGGAACGTGAAGTAAATATTGCAATTCGTGAACCGATGAATTTTAATGTTCTATTATTGTACACTTTATCAATAAGATCTTTAATACTACGTCAGAAGATAGGATTTCTTTTTTATAGTGAAAAATGTTGCAATATTTTTTATGATATTGTAAATGGAACATAATATATAGTAGGCATAGATGTATCGAGGGTGCGTCCATCTATATCATAAGAAATAGCGTCCGTACTAAAATCACAGATTATCCGCCTCGTGAAACCTTCAGAAGAAGTACTGTTATTGTTATAGACTTTCTCATAAATAGTATATTTCATATCTTTTTATAGGAAAAACACATAAAATATAGAAAATATCCTTAAATTGTAAAAATATCTCAAAATGCGTGCTTATCAATAAAGAAAGCATTCCTAAAGATTATTCTGAAGTAAAAATATTGGAATACAGAGTTGGTGGAATATGATTAAAATTTGTTCGTTACACATTCCCCAAGACCACTTTGTTACTATAGACGTTTATCGTCATAAATTTACAACGACAACAGTTTTACACTTCTATAAAAGTGATATAATAACTTTCGCTACGCATCCCTTCACCTGAGAAAGCCAACAATGATATCATCGATCACACGAGGATGAAATACATTTCTGAAACGAACCTTCTTTGATCGAAGTCGCGATTCAACGGTAATTATAGGCAAAGAGCTTTCCCCTAATTCTCCTTTCCGAATTTGACTCTACAGAGACCAGCCAACTGCGCGGGGGATATTATAGTGCACAAGTGTGTGCGCACGCATATGTGCACTCTCTATTCCTTTACTCTCATAAACCGATGGGACGGCAGACACACACGACCGGGCGGGCGCAGGACCGACGGCGTGACGTGCTCTCCCAGGCACGGGGATGTTCCAACACCGCCAACTACCAGTCTCAGAGCTATTACTGAAATATTTTTAAGATATCTTTTTAGATAAATCCCAATAATATTTTTGGCCCCACTCAAAATAAATCAAAATAAGAAACCGTAAATAAAAAAGTTGAGAGGGAAGCATTTTTTTTAAACTTCTAATTATTCACTATTTTCAAGCAGTGGATTTTTGTTTTTATAGTAATAACTTTGTGTCACAGTTATATAATATTATAACCATGCATCCATCTTAGAATCCCAACAACATGGTCATCCATCACAAGGTAATCTTTTTACCAAATGCCTTCTGATCACATACAGCACAAGGGCGGAATATATTTCCAAAACCTCTTTGATCTTAGTCGATTATCGATTTGCTATCAGCTGAACTTTTGAAGTTTTCTTAAATCTACACTTTGTAAAGAGGAAAGATATGTTTGTTTAAATTGAATAGGCTCCGAAACTACTAGACCAGTTTTAAAATTATGTTACCATTAGAGCCCTACATTATTCCTAATAAACATAGGCTACATAATTATGAACATTATGCTACGTGAGCGGAGCCAAAAACAGCTAGTATTTTAGAAAATAACAAGCTTACTTAATTAACCATACTAGTGTTTAGTTATTATCTAACTAGCTATAATGTGTATAAAATCTTGTTAGAAATACATCATTGCTTTATTACTGTCTTGTAATTTTATATTATCCAAAAGGTTTGTGACCTATTAATTGATTAAAACAGTCTTTATATTAATATTTATATTTTTGGATATTATGCATTATTTGGCCTAAACTAATCAAACAATAGATTGAATTAAATCGCCTTCAACTGCTTCAACCAGACCTACAGAAAGGAAAATGTAACTCATATCAGTCGTATCCCAAAATAAAATAAATCCGTATCTACTACGCCCACACCTTTATATCTTAAGAGTTACAAATGAAGGAGAAGTTTCATGTTTCGTATAAGATTTAAAGGATTTCGAATTTTGATGATTTGTTTATCCTTCCCAGTAAAGGTTAACATTTTTAAACTGATGCAATTCCATCAAGAAGTATCAATACAAAGTATAAAGTATGAGGATATTACAGTAAAAATAATAATAGTAGCCTTCCTGACCTATATCGGTCATGGTGGCCGATCTCAATAGAGATCTCCAGGTACCAAGAGATATTATAGTGCACAAGTATGTGTGCGTTTTTTGGCCCCACTCGGGAATCAAACCCGAAACTCCTCGATCAGTAGTCAAAGATCGGACCACTAGACCAGAGTTCTCCAAACTTTTTGTGTCGTAGACCCCTTGTCATGTTTTTCCGTGTTGAGTATACTTACCTGACTTAGTGTATGTGTTGAGATCCACTACCATGCACCTCTTTTTAATTTGATAGAACCTAAAATTTTCGCTACGTAGACCCATTGCAGGTTGTCACAGATCCCTAGGGGTCGATATAGACCACTTGGGAATCACTAGACCTACGAGGCAGTCAGTAAAAATAAAGAGCCAGTTTCACATGACCATCTCCAATACCATATTAAATCGTTTTTGTTTTTTTTTTTTCAGAAAAAAAGATAAGCCTAAACCTCGGAGTATTTAAAGCAAGAATTAACTTACTTAATGCAATTAGTGATTAATTAAATTACGTTTTATTTGATCTGTATAATGAAGCTTATTTATTTACCGCTTGCTCCGAAGGCATTTATTATGTAAATCCGCGCTCTATCCAAATTGACTTCTACCATGATGCAAAAAAGATAAACCGTATTTCGTTTTAAAACGAAAAACTAAAAGTCAATATTATTTTCGTTCGGAATTCAAAAAGGATTCGTGTTTGGTTAGGACTTTTTGAAAATCGAACGCGGTTTTGAAATAATTCCATGATTGTCATGCATGTGACGTAACGTACGTCACAAGCTAGTTCAATGTAATATTTTTGATTCATGTAAACCTTTTTTTTATTGTGGGCAATGGAGCTCGATGTTCAATTGATGAAAACCAGCAACAAAAGTGTCACATTGCTGAAGGAAGGGAATAAAAGTCGGATGTAAAGCATGAATATTAGAGAAAAGGAGCGGAATAGGTCTTTTTATTGCTTATGTGTTCCATATAAAATTATTTACACACCTACAAAGTAAATTAGTATCTCCAATTACACGTGGATATTAGTGTTCATAATAGGATTTTTGTTATCAAAGCAGGCTTAATCCCGCAATTACGAGGACGCCATTATCTGATGACGTCATAGTACGGGCTGGAACCTAATTATGGGCGTTTATTTTGCCGTGAAAATGTGACAGTTCGTTAGTCCGCATCTTACTGGGGAATGTTTTATTCCCTTGTTTGGACTTGAAGCTAACCAAATAGTTTTTGTCGAAATTTTTATAGATATACTAGTATTTTACTTCTTAGCGACGAAACTGTCAAATAAATTTCTAAAGTCTCATTAAGGTTATTTTTTTTTCCAAAATTTAAAAATTATCAGATTGGCATTTTTAATTAAAACGTACTTAAATGTTTAACTAAGTTGTATTTTTTTATGTTAAAGCAGGCAAGCGGGGAGTACGGTTCACCCGATGTCTATGGACATTCCTTCTGATGTTCGCTAAATAAATAAATGTTAAAAATTAACTGTAACAATAATTTAAAATAACTGTAATAATAATCTTACGACATACTCAATAAATTAAAAAAAAAATACAATATCGTTTCACATGTAAAGGACCTAACCCATAGACAAAGTTCTAAAAAATGTTGAGGTTATCCAGCTCCTTGACACGACGGACCTAGTGAGAAGACTGAAAAGGACCAACTCTTACGAGTAAATGTAGTGCAACTGCAGGGTTAAATAGAAATAGTGACAGTGAACTATTTCCCCGAAGCACATGAACGAAGTGTCTTCCCCTTAACAGACATCTATACATATAATAAAACAGTAACCGAACCATTTCTGTACATTGAATATTT
>LQNK01000189.1:209496-272983 GCA_001586405.1 Phoebis sennae | reverse complement strand
TCAATATTAGGTGCAAATTATAGGCTACATATTATTTGAAAAAAATAATTTTAGGGGTGGCTCTCCATACATGTAAACGGAGGGTAAAAAAATAAATTCGCGAATACATCATTGAGTGAAGGTTCATTGAAGAGGTCCTTAAAAATGATATCGAGGTTTCTAAATGCGTTTTTTGCTAAATTAAATATTTTTTGAGATATATGCTTCTAAAGTCATGAAAATGTCATACCACGTGACAATGTGAGATTTTGGTTGACTTGCGCTCCTGTCTTTTTATACTCTTAACGTATAGATACGGTAAAACACTCAATAAATTCTCAAAAACCTTCAAAAAATAACTAACTCTCCGCCCCCGGATTCGCTCGCGTGTGCTACAATTTTCTGTATTTGGAAGAAACGCGCGCACTGTGAGATTTTGGTGAAACCTATGTCCATAGAAAATTATAAAAAACACTATAGACATGCGCATATATGAGTATTTTTTCTAAACTTTTGTCGTGCGACTTTAAAAAATACAGAAATTAGTAGCCCACGCGTGCGAAGCCGCGGGCGGAAAGCTAGTTTAAGAATAAGTCGATTGTAGCAATTTAAGTTAAAATTAAAAATTACTTATTAGTCTGGTAGGCTAGATTGTAATTAGATTAAGGTTCTTATATTTAGGACTGTAATAAAAATGTAAAAGAAAAACCTTAATAAATACGCACATAAACGATTCAAGTAGTGAAATAGAATCTTTCATTAAACAGAGAATTACATCGCTAAGTGGGCGATAAAAATTGTTTTATTGTACCAATATCGGCTTTATTTGTCATCAAATACACCGTCAGCTATTTATTGTGAACCAATATAACGGTAATTATGTCTGATTTATACGAAAATTTATTTATTACGTTTGGTGCTTCATTTTTATTGGGAAGTTAATTTGATACAGGAATTAATATGTTTTCATCGTTTTGTACATTAAATCATGGTTGCTTGTGCTACACTTTTATTATTATTAAATGAAAAACTGATTTTAAGGACTTATAATACCGACTTTAAGAATCGATTTAACATAGTACTATTGTAACCGAATGTGATGTTAGACGGCCGACTACGCAACCGCTAAAGCATAGAGCATAAATAGACACCAACACTCTATTCCAGATGTAGTCAAACATGGTAACAAGGCGGAAAAGAGAAATTGCATATACTACTACTGCCAAAGTCAAAAAAAAGAAAGTTTAAAGAGAGTTAGGAAACAAGTCATAAATTTGGCGTGTAGGAATACCCTCGTGCCTCACACGTTAGATCGTCTGTTTGCGCCTGATCTCTCTCCGGCTACGGCCGGACCTACGGGTCAGGCGAAAATAATAGAGAGTTCATTTGTGCTTGCGTGTACACTTGTGCACTATAATGGCTACGCAGCTGACTAGTCTTTGTTGAGATTGGCCACCATGGTCATGGCCGAAATCGTTCAGTGAGCTACTACTGCTGCTGTCCGGATTAAAACGTAAGATTCTCCAACAAAATTATAATTTTATAAAAATTATAAACGAGACATAATAAATATTACATATTCTGTAGTAAATAATAATAATAATATGATAAATAATCTATAGCTATAACTGTAATGCCACGCTTTAAACAACTTTCAACATGGCAAATGTATCTCAACATTCAATGCGTATGTAGTACTAAAACGTATACTCTGAGCTCTTAAGTCCTTTAACGGATAACTTCGTAAACACGTAATATATTCGCTTTTCCAGATTCCGCAACAAAATCGCAAACACGAAACCCTTATTTAATTTCATTATGTCCAATCTCTCTGCATGACGTCAAAGCCATTTTGCTCGGAGACTATTGGCATAATTAAATTTGAAAGGTGTTCTGGCCCTCACTGTATAAATTTCTAGTGAATGAAATAACGAAAAATAATAATTGGAAGTGACAATTGTGTGTCGCCACCACTTAACGATTACACCCTGTGTATACAGGGTAATAATTCCGTAAATACAAAAGACTTTAAAAAGTTTAAAACTGATACCGCAAGCAAGGACAAGTATAGAACCACAAATTTAAATTCAAATTCAAACCAGTACAATAAAATGTTAGTATGACACATAATAGACACCCACACATCGGACGTAGAGAATGTCACACAAGCGTGTCCACTGGTCCACATAGCAACGCATTTTCTATACAAAAAGAATCCCAGCTTAAAGGTAACCTTTTCGTAAGGGGGATAAAAACTGGTACAATTTCACCATAAACTGGTTTCGAATATATGATTAGGCGGATTTTAGAATCCTAATGGCCTATACACTGCAGTATTGAATCTCGGAAATTTTAATAATTCATAAGCATTTACTTTTGAATTATTGAAATTGGCGAGACGCTCGGTAACGGTTAAATGACAGGTGAATACCAATTTTGGAGGGAAATTTTCAATTGAGACTGAGTATAAAGGGAATATATTGAATTAGAAGTGAAAAGAAATGTTTTAACTTGCTTTAAAAGAAAAAATATTGTTGTATGAAGGTTTTATAGTAAATTTACTTATTATGAATGATTTATAGTATTCGACAAATACATGTATATTTTTTAAATGTCATATTCGAAACAAAAATATGTCCTACATTTTGAGCGCCATTTAACATTAAGCCTCTTTTTAAGTATCACTATGTTAATTATATTTTAAAAGAGTTAAAATCGTAAATTGCTTTTTTTATAATACCTCGGTATTAGTGCTGATATCACAATAGTAGTTCCTATTATTTTCTTCTACCATTATACAAAAGTATAGAAACAATACAGAAATTATCAGAATAAACTTGACTAAAAACAATCTAAAGCCAGGAATTCACAACTCGCGTCAATTTCACAGCCTACCCTCAATAAGTTTTCAGTCGCAAAGGGTGGCGAACGCAAGTACACCCCTAATGTATTGTATCGAAGATCGTGCCGAAAATAAGAACAATATTGTTTTTGTCTAGACACAATAATTTGATGAGCTCTTAAAATCGACTTTGGTAATTCGGCGCGAGGCTTCGAAAATTCGATTTGGTATTATGATTGTTTTTCCATTTAGTATGTAATTAAAAATTGATAGAGTTGAACATGGTGATTATGAACAGATATGTATTCAAAGAAGAACATTTATGCACAATTTAAAATATATGACATCATCTATTATAAACCAAATATTTCACTATGTATGTTATGTACATTGTTGTATTATTTCTTTCTTTCTATACACTAATATTTATTAAGAAGAAAACTTTGTTTGTTTGGTTGGTTTTAAAAACTACTGATGATGAATTCTCGAAACCGGTTGTAATTAAATAATGTTTTTAAATAAATAGTGGAAATAGTGTAAAAAAGTCTTTAATTCAATACTTAAAATGCATTTCCACCAAGAACTCAAAATACAATCTATCAATTATATCAAAAACTACTGACTAACTACCAAAGCTGCGCGGATTAACTAGTATATTATATACTAGCTTTCTGCCCGCGGCTTCGCCCGCGTGGACTACAAAATTCTGTACATTGTGGATTTTCGAAGTAGAAGTGGTAGGACAATTTTTACGATTTATATACTTCTATTTTATTTAAAAAGAACTGTCCAATCTTTAAGATTTAATAATAGTTATTTTTTAAGTCGGAAGTAAATCCTAAATTAAATATAACAAAAGTGTCACTGTTCATGCTTGTATAGTCCTAATAATTCTCTTATATTTTTTTTGCAAAATATTTACATTTTCTGTATCTGTCGTATACTTCTAGAATGAAAGAGACTTGTATGTTTGCACGCATTTAATGCATTCTTGCTTATGGACGCAAATAATAACTTCTGCATGTTGGTTAGTCTTTGTTGTGATTAGCCGCCATGATCATAATCTACTTTGGAGATTAAAAGAAGGCTTTATTTATCATTAAAAAGTACTGTGCAAGCAACAACTAAAAAGGTTCAACTGAATGTACCTACGCGCATTGATGTGTTTTGATGGGTAACTTTGAACCCTCATATCTTTTTTATTTTTTAACCGTTTTGAATGAAACAAACACTAAAACCTCCGGGGGACTTCCCGTAATAAATAATCGAAAACGCATTTAAATCGGTTAAGCCGTTTTGGAGTTGACTGCGTACAAACGCCCGACAAACAGACAAACAGACAAAAATTCTAAAAATCATTGTTTTGAGTTTAGAATCACAAATGAAACACGAAACACAGATTTTTTCTTGAAAATATTAAATGTACAGACATTGCTAGTCTACGATTTTATTATATGTATAGATTTTGAAGTATCTACCTTTGTTGATCATTAATTCAACGTCTTATATCTTTTTTGGACCAGTAACCCCACAAAAGAAAGTTAACAGCAATAACTTCCTCGATCATCATTATTTTTTTAAACTACACTTCGATTAATAACTAAGTATACATAAAGCTGACTCGTAAAATTGACTTAGTTACAAAGTTGTAACTCCCGTTTGACGGATTCATAAAAAATGAAAAAGGTCGCGTCAGATTCCCGACGCAGCCATCTAATTTCCACTAAACTGAATTGCCGAGCCAGCCTCCATTATAAAACATTTTTAATTATTCGAAAAATAATTTGAAGCTTGCAAGAATTTGATGATTTTACAGTCAATGTTTGAATGCTTTGTAAGCGGTTTGAGCTGGTAGATTGGTAGATTGGATAACATTGAAGGGAGATCTACACTAATATTATAATAAGGAAAACTTCGTTTAGTTGTATTAAGACGGTTTATACTCAGTGTTTATACGTATATAGCTTATAAAATATAGCCTGTTACTCGTGGATAATGTAGCTTTCGAGTTGTGATAGAATTTTTAAAATTGGTTCGGTAGTTTTTGAGCCTTTTCATTACAGCCAAACAAACAAAGTTTTATATTGATTTAAGGATAAGTGAGCCATCGTATAATTAGTTTTATTAGTGAGTCGGTCCGAAACTGTCGGTCTAACCTATAACCCTCGGTTTAGACCGACAGTTTTGGACCGATTCGAAGGTTCTTCATCAGGACAGGATAAGTTATATACGAGGTGTCCCGTAATGAGTGAAGCATCTCTTGGGGGATGATAGCTGAGCTAATGATCTATCAAAAAACCCAATATATATCATACGAAAATAATAATTTTTGAGATGTTGAGGATTTTGTTTTTTCAAAAATGTTGACCTCGCCCAATGTTTTATATTACTGTGGCCGTAATTCTTGTTTGTTCCTGTTTTCTGCTTTCGCAGCATAATGTTATATTCATGTATAAAACATTATGCTACGGGAGCGAAGCCGCGCGGAGCTAGTAGTTAATAAATTGAATTAGAAAGAAAATAACTATAAATTAATTCACATAATACGAAAGACTCACGATTGGGATAAAATACGACTAATGAATGTAAAAGTAGAAATAACAAAAGCATTTTACCATTATTCCTCGTTATCTGAAGTTCGAGAAACTGCTAAATAAATTCAGGAAGCTTAGCTCTTAATTCTGCTGGAAATACGTCCATTTCCTACTGCGCAATATTTAAAAAAGGACGGTTGAAAGCACGTTATTGACATTTTATTTAATGTTGCAATCATGAATTAGAGAAAGGCAGATGGAGTGCGTCGAAGACTTGAGTGACGCCGAAAAGCAAATACAAAAGTCAAAAGCAAATACAAAAAAGTTTATATACTTTGACGTAACATATTCCTAATTTTTCTTAAAGTAAGTATAGATTAGTATACACTAGGAAAATTTATTTAGTTTTTGTATAAAATAGAACCGCCAAGTGAGTTAGACTCGCACGCCCAGGCTTCCGTCTACAGCTATCACTATAGATACATACCTTGTAATACAATCGTTCATTTTGCACTGTCTGCATATAAAATATTTTATCTAAAATAATTTGCCTTTAAGTAAGAATTTCTATCATAATATTCTAACTTTTTGCCAAAAATAGAACCGACTTCCTCGCACTAAAAGTAGAAAATAGCTTTTATTTTATTTTTGATATCTATTCAAAGTTCAATTTAACAAGATTTTTCGATTACAATTTGCACTGCCTTTAAAAAGATTAATAATAGATGTTAATTTTGTATTTTTATCGAGTAAAGCCTCGGAAAGAAATTAGTGGCACATATATTCGGTTGTTTTCCTTTACATGTACTTTAAGACCACGTTTTAGCCAAATTTATGATTCTAGGTCAACGAGAAGTACTTTATAGGTTTTGATATTGAAAAAATGCAACATAAGCGCCAAATTTTTGCGCTTAGATCGCCTTGACCTAAAAATTTGATTTTTCTGTCAACAGACATAAATGATTCGAGTACGGTTAAATTTTAGTTATTTTCTCGAGACAGGCAGACAGATAGAGAGACGAAAAACGAAGTGATCCTATAAGGATACCTTTTTTTGCCTTTGGAGATACGGATTCCTAAAAAATTGTATCTTATTTTCAAGCTAGGGAAGAAACACTTGATGTAATTTTCTTTTTGAAAAACAATTTTTAGCACAAGAGACGTTGTCTTAAACGATTATGAGTTCGTATAATTACAATATGCAATATCTACGCCATCTGTTTATAAATTACTAGCCACCCCCATTAAAGATTTAAGCATACAAAGGGACATAGGGACAGAGGAAGCGACTGTGTTTTATACTATGTAGTGATTGAATATAGCAAATTTCAAATTTTCTCCACTTGAACCATAAAACCTAACATTGTCTAGACAATCCTAAAAATGCATTTACAACATACAAAGTGCACCGAATATAACATCAGTGGAACAATAGAATTCGTGGTTGGAATCAATTCGTGAATCACGGCACGTCTGCCTTTGTTCTTGTACAATACTATAGTATTTAGTAGTTTACAATAGTGACGACGGAGTTGGATCTAAAATAAATTAAAAAATAATACGGTCCATTTATTTTTTAATTTATTTTCTTAAACACGAACACTAAAACACTCATGACAACACTTACAAATTATTTATGGTAAACTCGTCACTTATAGGAGTGCAGTTTTAAAATAGGTATTAAAAATAGGGTATTTTTTATGCTAAAACAGGCAAGCGGAGTATGCGGTTCATCTGATGTTAAGTGACTGACCGCACCCCATGAACATCTGCAACATCAAAGTGTTAGCAACCTTATAAGGAGAGGATTAATAATAGAAAATCGGGAGAGGAGTAGAACAGGCTGAGGGAGGAATGGGATGGGATTACAAGCCTTCGGACCCCCGCGCATCGTACCAATAACACATTGCAATATTGCTTCAAACCGATCTTCTGAAAATTTCACCGATGCTAGCTTGGCCCAATCGTGTAAAAGAGTGGGGACTCTTTTATTGCTGAAGATGTTATGCTGCAGAATTAAACCGTTGCCACACGGGTGAAAATGTTAAATGGAAAGTGTTTAAATGGCTTACTAACTTAGATATATAACGAATTATAATTGTACACGTTATATTGTATTCAATTGTTACTCACTAAACGAAAGATAAAATTGAAAAACATCAAAGATCGCATCTCCGTTGCCCGTAAAATGGGTCTGAGTTATTACTTGTTGCATCTAATATTATTCTACTTCATATTATAAAAATTGTTTACAAAATCACCAAGAGACTACTCCTTTCAATTGCGTACAATAAAATAAAAGAGCCTTATAATAAGCCCGAAGTAATTAAAAGAACGCAATACCGGAATCCAATTTAGCGGCAGCTGTAGATACTATCCGTATCGCTCTTATATCGTTTTTTATGTTAAAAATACAATTTTATTCTGTTTAGTTATTGAGTATCTACATTCATTTTAGTTTATCGAATATGCGACGTAACTTTTCCACGTACACGTTTTTATATGTACAACTATGAACCAGCATAAATTATTATCAATTAAAAGTAGCTTAAGTTAACATATATTGTTTTTTGTTCTTGAAGTTTAGTATTAAAAAATAAGCCTTAGTTTTACGTATAATCTTATAACAACTATTATATATGAGTTCAGAATTTCAACTAAATCTGTTTGAATATAAAAACCCCTTTAAATATAGAATAATAAAAAAAAATATTTGAACTGTAACGAATGCTATATCGCAAATACGTAATAATAAACCTAGTCTAGCGAACAAATTAAAAATACCCAAATTTCTTAAGCATTTCGACGCATATATTCAAGCAAAAACGTCCAAATCTGAGGTAAACAAATAGCATTATACATCTTACACTGCACTAACTGCAGGCTTCATATGGCATTTCCAAATCAAAAGCACAGTAAAATATGTTCGCTAAGGAACGCAGGTGAGAGCTGGAAACTAATGTGATGCTACCGTGAATAAAGTGTACAGCGAAACGCGACATGAACGTACTACAACCAAACTATCTGCAAACAAATTTCACCCATAATCCTCAAACTTACGCATCAAAATCGTGTAACACCGTTTCTCATATTGCGCTCACTCGTTCTTTTTCACGACGTTGTACATCTAAAGATATGTGACGCAGTAAATATAATTTTAAGCGAGACAATTGTCTAAAAGCGTGGTCGAATGTTTAGATGTTGTAGTATGTTCTGGATGTTCATTTCTGGAGTGTTTATAATATTTGTTTTGCTTATTCTGTGTCAAGCAAAGATAAAGAACACGACGTCAACAAGATAAAATTCTAATAAAATTCGAATATAATTGCAATTCAAAATTTGATTTATTTTTTTTGCATATAATTTCGTAGATTATATTAATAAAAATAATTACAAACTTCGTTGGTAGAAAATTTGGTTAGGTGTGAAGAAAAGACAAACAAACAAAGAAAGTCCGAGTTACTTTCGCATTTATAAATAAGTAATCCTTACTTAGTAAATAAATAAATTTTATCATAAAACACGCTTAAATTATCTCTATAGTATAAAATTCTACACTTACCACGTACATTTTAATATTCATACAACCGTACGCCTTAAAGATGGCTTTTACGCGTCTAAGTAATAACTTATAACAAATATTACTGGATAGAATTTATTATTTGACATCTGTGTAAACATAGATATCTCATAGGAGCGATTTTGTTTAATATTTATAAAGCCCGGACCCGTGAGAACGGGGCAGCTCAATATTTGTGGATAAAATATATGACAGCACTTTATATGCCGCGATTTACTTTTTGGTGAAATTAAACTTTTAAATATTTGTGAATTATCATTAAAATGTTCAATTTTTTTTTATTTAAATCTTACATTATTATTACAGGCTTAGCCTAATACAACAATATAGAAACTTACATCTTTTAGTACCTTAATTATTTGTACACTTTTATTTCAAACCCCGTCATCGTGCAGTTGAACAGATCCATGTCACGACACACGGAGTCCAAGATTCTTAATGCCCTTGTAAGGGGTCAAATTTCAATTAATGTTAATTTTAATTTAAAGATTACAATATAGGTGTTGAATAATTTTATCATTTTGTATTAAATTTAACATTCCGGTTGTTCGAAACCTGGATAACAAATGCAAGAACGAAGAAACAGCATTGTATAATAAACCGTCTTAAAAATCCTTTAAAAAATATTTCATTCAAATTTAAAGAATACTCGCGTTAAAACAAACACAAGAAAATACTAAGCAAGCATTGCTTAATTTTCATCACCCACAAAAAATCTGAAATCAAATTATTTTTAGAAATTCAAATAAAGGATTTGTCCAACATACTCCCTTGCATCATGACATTTAATATAATAAGGACTAATAGAAAGTAAAAAGTCTCAGGTACAAAAGGTTTCCATTACATTAAATAATAATAAATATATTATGATCCGATTGGCGCAGTGAATGTGGCAATGGTTAATGGCGCCTAAGGGTGTGGGTTCGATCCCCATAAATAGAAAGTTATGATCTGATGAACATTGTTTTTTCTACTGTCTGGTTATTTATATAGTAGTATGTATGTATATCCATAGCTTTGCCTAATTTGGGATTAGATGGCGAAGTATTAAATGCCCCAGAATATTTATTTAAAGAAATATAAAAATAACGTAACTTTATTATGTGAATTAATAATAAAAGCATTGTTAAATTTCAACACTAACAAACAATATCACACAAGTCGAATTTACTCGTTTCCAGAAATTTCCTTGCACCATGACATCTAATGTAATAAGCGCTAATAGGAAGAGAAAGGTCTCTGGTGCAATAACAATTTTAATTACGTTAAAAATTACGCCGTATCTTGCCACTCCATTTTATTTTAGTGTTATTTTTATGGTTGCTATAGCGTATTGAATATAATTTCCTTTTGCTGAGTGCCATCGTATATTCGCTGTTAGAAATGAGGGTATATGTATATATTTTATTAATTAAAGCTTTTATATTGTTTATTTTCTAGTGCAAGTATAACTTTTTAGCACTACATTGACAAAACATAAGGGGGTGCGCGTAGCTTTCCTCGTATTTCAACTAATATTGGCATTAAATATAAATATGAATATCCAAATCCTGTTAAAGTAAAAAAGGCTGGGCCTAAAAATATTAAATTCGCAAAAATATTACCAAATTATAATAATTTATAGACAAATTCTTGCGAAAACTAGGACAGACCACGTAGACCTTTTTCATATCAAACCCAAATAAGCGCTTATATAAAAATTGTTCAAATTCCACGTACACAAAGGAACTATCGAATTAATTTGGTATAGAACTATACATTCAGAACCCCTTATTTGCCCATGAGTTTCCAAATGTAAATTTAAAAGGTCTGAGGTTGTGATTGCATTAATTTATACAGTGTCCTAGCTTCATCCAAAAACGGTTCAGCTAGGGCACTGTTAGAATATCCAATATCAACCTCTTAAGCGTTCGTATAATCGTAAGCGTTCTGCTTCGTTGCGGTCACATTCCATCAAATCAGTTCAAATTTTTTAAGCAATTATGCCCGAATTGCCGAGTGTGGCGTGATAGAGGATGTTCAATATGTTTTGATGGAGTGTGTCCGCAGCAGGTCGTTTACAGTATTTTATGGGAAATAATAAAGAGGTTGATATTGAATATTGTAACAGTGTCCTAGCTGAACAGTTTTCGGATGAAGCTAGGACACTGTATAAATTAGCAGCTATATATTTTAGAAGGTTGTAAGTTGTATATTTAAGCTTGTGTATTTATAGAGCGACATTTGTATAACAAAAAGCTATAGTATTACCGTAAAATTACTAAACACAAATGTAATAAATTCTCAACGGATTTTCCATCAAGAAACAATCAACGCAAACTTTTGAGTTATCTGAAATTAACAGACGTTCTAAAGCGTTGAAAGTTAATCCAATCCCAGTTGGCAAGTAACACAATGGAAAGATTAGGGGAATTCTTCGGCGGCAAATACATTGTCCAACTTAACAATTTTGAAAGTAAATTTCGACTCGCAATGTAAACGGTGAAAATTAATACAAGATACGTACGATTTCAATTTTCTGATTCTCCTAAATCACAATTGAGTTGCGTGGGCATCTTTTGTATTTTATTAATAAAAATAGCCTAATATTGTTTTCTAATAGCTGCTTTGTTGTATATAAATATAAGGAAAATGTGTTTTCCGGGTGCCTTATTCCGTTGTTTGTTGTTGTTTTGTAAAATTACGTAGAAGAACATTGAATGGCAAAGTCTGGTAATTGGTATATTGTTAGTTGTTTGAAATACCTCCAATCAAAATCTTTGTTCAATTATAGAAATATTTTTGTAATTTATGCAAACAAGTAACGAAGATGTATGATTATTGACTATAGAAATAAAAAAGTAATTGGTCCTTTGCTAGTCTTAGTATACAATAACATAAAAATGAAAATTGCTTTATCCATAAAATATTTTATAGTGATACAGTCACACTACTGCATTAGGTTTCCCTGTGTTGTGGAAGACAGGCTCCTTGTACAATATACTAATTTTAGTCAATAACAAACAATATTTTTGCTTTCCTTAATATTATCGTATTATAATTCAAGCTAATTCAGTGACCACTACGGGAGCACAATAAATTTCTAGAACCACATTCTTACGCGCCAAAAAGCAAATCTCCCGCCATTACTAGAAAATTAAGTTAAAAGCTCGCAAGAAATTTGGCACGTTTGCCTGATAGCCATCTAATGCTCTTCTTGTTACAGTGTAATTGTTTTTGTTAATGCTAGCTGATATTGGGATAGCTTGTTTTAAAATAGTACTCATGGAAAAGAAAATTGTATTTTGCGGATTGGCTATGAATATGGTGTTATGTTTCTCTTTTGTATTTGTCAAAACAATACAGTGTCTTAAATAAATATTTTAAGTCAATAATATGGTACTATTTGCCAGTATTAAGCATATTTAGTAAGTAACTGTTTTAATTGCATCGATAATGGCCATCATAATATATCGTTAATCACAATACGTTGATCACCCTGTCAGGGCTCCCAGTCCAATATCTTAGATATATTCTTCTATAGTGGTATAAGTGTCATCCTTTACTGTTGAGATAGATGGATGCCTAATACACTGAAACTCATCATCCCTCTATTAACATAGTTCTTACCATGGAAACACAACGCATGCCATAGTCCGTGGATTTTCTAGAAGAAAGCGCAATACACCTAGAGCCTTGACATGAACTCACTATGAACTCCGTCGTGGTTAGAGTACCGATTGCTCAGCTAAGCGTATGGAGGAGGAGTTCTGGCCGTAGGGACCTGTATTTCGTTGCTTCGTCAGACCCTCGTAACACGTCGCAGAGAGAAAGAAAGTTTATTCTATACTTAACATATCACACACAATAATTAATATGAACAGCAATAAAAGATTAATAGTTTGGTGTGAACAGCAATAAGAGATTAATAGTTTGGTGTGTAGTTCAGTAGTGTTTAGTTTTATGTGCCGTAGTTTAATGTGATTTAAGGTCTTTCAACTGCATCTACATGTTACCTGATATAAATAAAAATACAAGAGTAATATTACCATACAGCATATTTACATTTACTAATTCAACGTGTATTACTCCCCCTTAAACACACCCCCCACAAAATCGAAACTAGTTTGTACACAGATTCTATCACATGTATTTATCATACGATAAGCTTGCCGCATGGCTACAATAGTGAAGTCAATTTAAAGTTGGAGAGTTAATTTATGTTAGTTGCGATAAGGCCTCCGTATGGTTTAAACTACGTACAAACATAATTTGAGTGCCTCTGAATAAAGTACTTTCTAACGGTTTAAAACCCGATTTATAGTTCGCCTCGTTGTTGCGGACTTGCTTTAATGAAGGTTTGTGATGGAACCACAACTTTATTTTTAACATAGAGGCAAAGAGGGGAGTCGGTCTGTTTTTCTATACCATAGCTCCCGAATGGATGAAGCGGTTTCATTTTAGTATTTTATTCTATAAAGTAATTTTATTGTTACGAATATGAGAAATAAGAAAATGTCGTAAAAGGCTTGCCAACTTTTATAAAAAAGGGAGGGTAGGAATAAGGAAATGATTAATGAAATAAGTAGAGGAAAAGGACTGGTCAGGAAAGGGGGGGAAGATATATTATTCACGCAAATTGCCTGCAGGCTGTGTTGTGGCTGTAACTTCTCCAATTTATCATAATGATCTGCACTAATAATAAAAAGGAAAGATTAGATTTTTTTATTGTTTGTTTGAATTGAATAGTCCCCGAAACTACTGCACCGATTTGAGAAATTCTTTTTTATTTACTATTATAATCCTACATTATCCCTGATAAACTAAGGCTATATAACATTATCCTTCGAGAAAGAAGCCGCGTAAACAACAGCTAAATAATATATAATTAACTATAAACTAGTAGTAAATAATATAAAAATAAACAAGCAGCAACTTTTCCGCTAGATTTGGTCATCATTATAGATTCAATGTTCTTTTATTGATTAAGTTTATCCCAGTTATAATTAACCTGCTATCACACAGTACCGAAAAACAAAACACTGCAGAGTAACCATACTGTTCGAAAATTAGCTTCTATTCTAGGGGCTACTGAAGTATCACTACGTTCAGCCACAAAATGACATTCCGATTTTTTTACACCGTAACGTAATGTTACGCAGTTTTTGAATTAATTAAACTTATTTATTTTAGTTATGTTTGAGTCATACGACATGAAGATACAAGCTCTCTCGTTCAAACTATATCAAACATTCAACAACAATAAAGAGGATGAATAAATGAAAGCATAAGAATAATAATATAATAATGCCTCCTCGACCGATAGCGGTCATGGTGGCCAATCTCAACAGAGATCAGCCAGGTACGCAGGAGATATTTTGTGCACAAGTATGTGCGCAAACCCAGGTAAACTCTCTATTTCTTCACTCTCATAATCCTATGAGACGGCAGACCGACTCTCCGAGGCACGGGTGTGTTCTATCACCGCCGACTCACAGACTTAGGGCTCACATTTTTCTTTCCCACCCAGAAATTGAACCAGATACCTCTTGATCTGTATTCATAGGTGCAACCACTAGACCAACGAGGCAATCAAATCAATCAATCAAATAAACAAAAGGATACTACTATTACAGGCAACTCAAACTTAGGATTACCAACCGTCTAAAAATAGCAGGAAGATTCATAAAAAATCAATATAATACGAAATGTATCGCACGTGCCCTGTAAAAAGGTGGAATCTAATATATCGAATTGTGAAGCTGTTCGCAAGTATTCAGGGACGCGAATATTTTAAGGTTTCACAAAATTGAATACTTCATGGTTTTCGCTGATGTCTCACGGAATGTTAATTCTGAATATTGATATATTATTATGTCGTTTCAGGCGTAATATAATAACAAGGGACATTGAATACATATTACTAGTAAAGTTAGTTATATAATATTAATCCTATGGGATAACTACTGAACCGATTATGATGAAACTTGGTTTACATATAGTTAAGGGTTCAGAATAACATATAAGCTACTTTTAATCCCAGTTGCCACGGAACCAGGAGTTACATGGGTGAAACCGCGGGCGCGGCTATGTATAGTATTTTAATTATTTGTATGTATGTTGTTTTTTTTTTAAAAATCATCCAATTCGATTTAGTGATTAGGACGTGAAGAAGAAATAGATAGAGTTACGTTCGCATTTACTAAAGTATTATTAAAATATTATTTTTTTCATAATAAATAATGAATAATATTGTGATTACGATACAGTGTAAATAGAGGCCTGGGATGTCCGTCAATCTGTCCTGGCCTATCTAAACTTTTTGTGATTTTTTTTATTCAACTGTGAATTTTAGTTTCTGCAGTTTTGTACTAAAAATAACTAATTTAACGAATAACTATTGTAGCATTTAATAATGTTTTTTATAAAATATATACTCTAATTTTAGGAATAATATACTAAAATTTATTTGTTTTAAAAATTAAATGAGCACACTCAAACGAAGTAATTTTATTATTTTTTTTTTATTTTATTAATTTTGCTCACATTATTCAAAGCAAATATACGTCAGTTATCCATACAAATCTTAAATTTACATTATACAAAATATAATTTATACAGGTGTAACGAATGCATTACAAACAAATTAACGAGAACAATATACTTTAATTTCACGCAAATACAAGAAAGTAATTTACATATAAATGAGATTCTTGTTATTTTGCACAAAAACTATGTTCTTGAACTAAAACTGATACGAATAATTAATTAAAAAACGTCATTGCATCTTTAACGGCTTTTTTCAATGTTCTATCTATCCCTTGTTTTGCTTACCAAAGTCAGACAAATATATCTATTTGCACTTACTTATAGCCTTTGTTTTGACTTTTGTCAATCTTACGTCATATAATCTGAGATAACAGTCTATCTATAATATTTGATACATTATTGAAAACGACTGCAAATCAAGTTTTTAAGAGATTCACATAATACATAAACACGTATTAACAAAAAAACACATTCACAATTTCAAAAGCATACAACTGTGTACTTTTTCGAAATGAACCGCTCACTGTAGGTCACTTTAATCGGCTTTAAGGGTGACGAATGTCAGTTTTTTAATTGTGTATTTACAACTTTAAAATGTAAATATACAATTAAAATAGCTTCGCAAAGAGCTACCGCCCAGAGCCTCGCAAAGAGGTCTTCCTCGACACCTAATTAAAGTCAAATATATCTCCAATTATCCATAAATATAAACATCATAATTAATTTCATGTCCCTTCGCGCTCTTCATCCTCAGAGTAACGTAGGAGAAGCCAATCCCGCCTTGCGTCACGTTGGCTGATGCTGTGGTGTTCGTTAGATCGTATGCGAGGATACCCTGTAAAACAATATAGTGATTTAAACTTAATTATATCATACTTTAATCCTACTATCCTAATTACAACTTCCTACATATATCATAAACTAGCTGCGCCCCGTCAGGCGTCGCTCCCGTGGGAATATCGGGATGATATGTAGCCTATAGCCTTCCTCGATAAATGAGCTATCCAACACTAAAAAAAATTTCGCATCGGCCCAGTAATTCCTGAGATTAGCGCGTTCAAACAAACAAATTCTTCAGATTTATAATATTAGTATAGATGTGAAAATTTTGATGTTTTGATGCTCAGATCTTTAGATGACTCGACTGTTAGATGTTTAGACACATTAACTTTAACATTTAAATGATTGTTATGTTTGTTAGATGTTTAAATGTGTTGTTGTTTAGATATTTCAAATTTGCCGCAACTACTGAACGGATCTTGATGATATTCCGTATACGGATAGGCTATGATTGATCGATATACTCTGAATTTATCGCAAGCGAAACCGCAGGCAGAAGCTAGTTTTTATAAACATCACTTCAAAACTCGATGAGTAGTTTTCTATGTTAAAAAAATGCCGCAGTTTCGGGAAATGTTATTCAAATTGAATATTTTGCTAAATACTTCATTCACTTGACTTAAAAATCACGTTCTGATTCAGTGCATTCTAGAAGTTTGAGTCAAAGCTCAAAGCATTTCTGTGAGAATATGTTAAATAGAATAGTTTGTATTAAAACCTATGTACTACAGTTTTTATAAGTTTTATTGAAATTTAGTTAATGGTTAGTTGTTTTGGCGTGATTGGCATACAAAGAACCAAACTGTCACAATTATACTATAATAGGATGCTATACAAACTGTGTAGATTCGAGATCAATAAATGTATACAGAGGCTTTTACATTTATTTTTATAAGTTGCCATTTTTATGACAAAATTGCAACTTCTATACTAGGATATAACAAAAATTTCAATTACAGGACGTATTACTTGTTCGAAAATTCTATATCAATTATAATGAATTTCCAATAAAAATTATATCAAAATAGTTGAATTAAGACTTAATAAAATACAAAATAAAAGAAAAATATAAAAACTACCTGAATACTCTGTTGATACGACGGGGTGGAATAACTGAAATTTTCCACACGCTTACTGAACATCTGGGAGCCATAACGGATCCTCCTATGAAATAAAAGGGGCCGCATCACATTCGACCCCATAAAGGTATGGTAACACTCCACATACACCACCACAGACACAACCAAAAACAACAGCCACCTCATTGCTACGTTTGAAAAAAAACTAAGGAATGTCAATCGATTTTCGAATTTGGAACGCGACTGAACAAAAGAAATGGCGTTCTATATAATCTATAGCGTTATCAAGGCGGGAAATTAGATATTTTTATCACAAAGACCGACGTACTTTAATTAAGTACTTTTTAATTGGACAAAGAATTTTCTTTCGCTCTCGTCATTCGATAAGTTAGTGTTGTCATAAAATATAATTAGAAAGTTTATTATAAAGTCATTTGCGAGTCTCATTAATATTTATCGTGATATCTTTTTGATTATTTTGCCAAAATATAGCGATTACGGCCTTTGGTTATGGGACATGTGACAGACATTAATCTCGTTAGAGAATGGAAAATAACTAGTGGGATTTCATAGTTGCGGAATTGGTCCTAAATGACTAGTTCAAAACAATGGACCTTTAAGTGCCTTAGTTGATGCTTGTTAGCCCCTCAAAAACGGATTGTGATGTTTTAAATTATTTTTGTATGGAATAAATATCCTGTCAACTACAAATATTGCGGAATACTTCGAGGGATTCAAATTGTGAGGAATTAAACTTTAACACATATCACACGTTTTCTACGTAATATTTAGAAGTGAAGTTGTTCAAAAAATTGGACAACAGTAGCATCCTACAGAGAATGTCAAGAATGTGATTTTTTTTAGTTTCATTCCTAAGTTGACTATTTTTTCAATATGACCTAACATGCCGATTTTCCTTAGCCAATATACCGGTTTAGCATATTGACTTTTCAAGACCACTAACTTAAAGTGACCGTCTGTCCCGTTGTACCCAACAAAACAAAAATTTTAGTCAACCCCCACGGACACTACTTATTAAGCCCATATATACATGATATGTAGGCATTTCAGAAGTATCGAGTACGAATTGTTATAGTAATGAATATATAATACGAGTACGTTGATTTTTGTTACTTTTACACCTCTCAAAAAAAATTCAAGAAAAAATTCGTAGACGCCCTATTATGATACAAAAAAAAAATATCACGTTATCCATACTATAACCCTGCAATACCAACTAAATTTTGAAATGTATCAACCAGATATGGGTATTGGTTTTGATTAAATTATATTGATATATTGTTGTAGTAAAAATATAAGGTAAATCCCTTCTTCGATTACACGGGTTGAAGAAAATCGAGTGTTAAAAAATGCAATAAAATATATCTTCACGTTTGATATTGGTCGCAGGATTTCGTTTCCCTTTGTATTCAAGGAGAGGAAAATATTTTATTCCATTGAAAAATGTTCCGCGATCGTGTCCTAAATATTCCAAGTTTTTGGTTGGCATTTCACTTTTACTATTTATATTATGCTCAGATAGATTATTAAAAGGTATTAGGTAAACAGGTGTCTTCCAAAACGATTAGATTTTTTTATATTACTTTAGTAACAGTAGACACTGCAAAAACCGCTGATGCCCTCAGCATTTTAAAATCGCCTACCTACCCAATTTTGTAATAAAGAATGCGTAATTTAATAATTCATACTACTACATCATTTAGTACTACTCAAAAATTGATTTCACAATATATTATTGTAAAACTGTGTTAGGGTAGAGTGAATACTCCTGTCAAAGGCATTTTAATGCTCACAAGGAGTATTCAATCATATAGCTTTAGTTGAAGAATTTTGTGAAATGAAATAAATGATTTTTATTTTTTATTTTTTTTTATTTAGGCCTAAAAGAGAATTATAAATCATTATTTACCAAATAATTTATCTATCAGTAATGTTAAAAATATTGCTGCTTAAAGTCAATTTTGATACAGGTAGTGCAAATTGATGTTTAGTTTGTTACTTTATCATTTTACGTCACCTAATTATTTTTGTATACAGACTATAGTTGATAGGTGAATTTCTAATTGCTTGCAGCATTCGCTGTAATAGTTCTAAATATTTCACATTTATTATCCATTGTTACATTCTAAAAATAATTCCTTTTCACACTAATTCTACACATATCAGTCGCAGCTTTGTTTACGTCTCGTAATTTTTCAGTACCACGACGACAAGACGAACAAATCAAGATGGATGGTGGCATCCTTTATTTATCGCGGGAAATGGTTGGCGTTGAACGAAACGGGATACGGTATCAACTGTGGTTTTGTTTATGAGATGTGAATTAAAAGAGGTTGTACGTAATTTTTGGAATATGGTATTTTAATACATACGTTTTATGATTATTATTGCTAGTTTATATTTTAAACCTTCTATTAGATTTCAAGATTTAATGCCAAGTAATTATAAAATTTTGCTATGGAAAGAATTCTTTCATAATATTGAGAATCTTAATTAAAAATCTTTGTTAATATTGAGACGACAAATGTTTGACCAGTGAAAACGGCTCCCCGCAGACGGAATAAATAACTTGCACACCCATTCGACCAATGTAAACAAGGCATAATGGATTTCTAGTGGCACATTGTATAATAATATTAAAACAACTATAATTACTTAATTCTAACCTTTGTTTAGGGTTCTATAAAATATCCATATTACACAATCCTTTAATTTTTCTAACATACATCGTTTTAATCTAATAAAAGCGTACAAAACCCTTAACCCACAAATCATCGTCAGGACAGAAAGCAATTTCATTTTGATACGAATCCAAATTACGCTCATTAAATTCAAATTATTTTATGCACAAATGTGTGTTACAATGGTGCTTTTTACATACTCTCATCTTTAAGTTAATAAAATATAAAGGCCTTATAACCCACAAATCATTGTCTAGCAGGAAGCAGGAAGCCGCGAGTGTCAGATGTTTCGAGTGCTCTTGCGACGGAAGGAGCAGTTGGGACTTACCCGGGACCTGAGTGTCCATACATCTTGACCTTTGTCTTACGCTTTTGGTATTATAGTTGCTTCAGATTATGAAAATATGCCCACATTTGTATATGTTTAGGCAAAGATAAGCATTTGAACATTTTGATGGCAAAATAGTTTTAAACAGGTATATTTCGGCTATTTACTTTCCTAGTTTCTTTTGCTTGTTCTTGATTATAGTAGCTTCTGTTTAGTAAAATATGACGATATTTGTAGGCGAAGAGGATTCATCTGAATATGGAGAATGCAAAAACAGTTTCTATACAGATTGATTTTAATTTGAGCTGTTTGTCTATGCACTGCAATATACACTTTGGAAGCTTTATAATGATAAAAATCCAAATTTACTCCTGAATTATTCTTACATACTTCACCTTTAACCTAAGAAAAACCTCATAACCCACAAATCATTGTCAGGTAGGAAGCAGGAAGCCGGCGAGTGTCAGATGTTTCGAGTGCTCTTGCGACGGAAGGAGCAGTTGGGACTTACCCGGGACTTGAGTGTCCATACATCTTGACCTTTGTCTTACGCTTTGGGTATTATCGTTGCTTTAGATTATGAAAATATACCGACATTTATAGGCGAAGATAAAGTATTTAAACATTTTGATTGCAAAATAGCTTTAAAACAGGTTTTTTTAGGCTATATATTTTGTCTTTTTACTACATTTACTTTCCAAGTTTTATTATGAAGCAAATACAAATTTTGCTCTTTAATTTTTGCTACATACTTCATCTTTAACCTAATAAAAGGCCTTATAACCCACAAATCATTGTCAGGCAGGAAGCAGGAAGCCGGCGAGTGTCAGATGTTTCGAGTGCTCTTGCGACGGAAGGAGCAGTTGGGACTTACCCGGGACTTGAGTGTCCATACATCTTGACCTTTGTCTTACGCTTTGGGTATTATCGTTGCTTTAGATTATGAAAATATACCGACATTTATAGGCGAAGATAAAGTATTTAAACATTTTGATTGCAAAATAGTTTTAAACAGGTATATTTTGGGCTATTTACTTTCCTAGTTTCATTTGTTTGTTCTTTATTATAGTAGCTTTTGTTTAGTAAAATATGACGATATTTGTAGGCGAAGAGGATTCATCTGAATATAGAGCGTGCAAGAACAAAATCTATTCAGATTTAATTTGTGCTGTTTGTCTATGCACTACAATATACACTTTGGAAGCTTTATAATGATAAAAATCCAAATTTTACACCTGAATTTTTCTTTCATACTTCATCTTTAACCTAATAAAAGCCTTATAACCCACAAATCATTGTCAAGCAGGAAGCAGGAAGCCGGCGAGTGTCAGATGTGTCGAGTGCTCTTGCATCTTGACCTTTGTCTTACGCTTTGAGTATTATCGTGATTATGAAAATATGCCTTTATTTTAATGAAAGATTAATTTACGATTATAATATTTCATGTGTAGAAGTAAATAATATCGTTGTGTGACGAAAAATATACTATGTTTAATTCGCGTACACAATTTTTGAGTTATAAACAGTAGTCATCGCATGGAATTAATAAGTGAGCATTGTATTCCATTATCTCTTATAACAATAAATGTATACTAAACTGTGCAATGCTAGTCTCAAGAGGAAAAAAAAAGATAGAGGAAATATCATATCGATGGGGTTAAAGAGCCTCCTGATTTTCCACTAATCGGACGCATAAATGAATTAATGAATTAATGGAAACACTTTATTAAATGTACACAAAGCAACTTATTGCTTGTGCCTTAGAACTACGTAAAATATTTACTACGTACTAAAATCATAGCGTGGAAAACCTTTCTGATATTAACTTGACAAAATTGGTACCAAATCTATACAGCCATTAACTAATACTATAATCAGAATGTATGGATTAAGAATTATATAGAAAAATAAAGTATTTAACATTAAACGATAAATTACAAACCGGCCATAATGTTATTAATATGAGTATAATATAATATTCGGTAAAGTACGTAAGAGTACTGAGTACGGGTAATACCCAATTATTATGGATTAATGAAAACTACCTTTTTGTAAGGAAGACGTTCCGCTTAAAGCGAAGCAAATGTTGGCAGAAATAAGAGTTAAATTATATTATTTGCTGGACTGTGTCTATGACAATGATCAATACGAACTTGAAGTTTTGAATAACTTAAAATTTAATGTGTATAAAATAATGAAATTGCAAGTAAAATCTTCAAATAAATGTGTTTTTCAGTCTTTCTTTCTATATGTAGGATCCAGATTTATATAATAAACGGATAAAAAAGTTCTTATAATGAGTATAGTGTGTAAAATTGTTATAAGAATATGCTAATAAGAAAAAAGTGCAATTTCCTCGATAAATTACGTGTTATAAGAGAAAAACTCATGTACACAAAAGTGTACGACAGACATAAAATTTATGACAGCACAAACCGAATATACATCCCAACAGCACATTTTGAGGAATAAACTGTGAGGTGGTCTAGAGAGACAGAGAGAAGATAGGGTTGGTTCTCTCTTCTCTCCTCTTTTATTCTCATTTATCGCTTGTACTGGTGAACAGACATAAAAAATTTCCTCATCACTGCCTTAGGAACAGATGGCTTTTAACTTGATTGGAATTTAATAACGGTTATTCGGGTTTCTCTTTAAAATATTTAATTACGCACTTTGACCGCTCTGCATAATTTTATTAAAATTGCTAATGTAATGTAAACGTGGTTTGATAATAAAACACGTTTAATATTGAAAATTTGCACTTAAGTATAATAATGCTTACATATTGAACAGTTTTTAAGATATAAACAAATGCTAAATTAACGAAGCTGAAGTTGAAACAGTAAATAAATTAAACCCTAAAGTACTAGTGACTCGCTTCGAGCTAGACCTCGCGTTGTAATAAATCAAAATCTTTCATTCAGGTATGCTTGTAAACTCACCTATTTGAAGCCCGCGTATTTAAATCAATAAAAAGTACCCTATCACCTAAACCAGCTAATAGCCTATATATACGAAATTTCATCAAAATCTCTTTAGTATTTACATCTAACATCCATACCTTCACTTTTATAATATTATACTTACAGCTACAAATTCCGAAGTTATTTTTCATATTTCTCCATACAAATATCTTCTAGTATTAATAAAGCCTATATCTCTTTGTACACACAACGAAGTCATCTGCCGCACGTTTTGATCTCAACACTGTTGTTTCTGAAGAAATTGCTGTAATTAAAACGTTAAGTGAAATTATAAATTACCGTAGACTTGATAGTATTATTATTTTATTACTCCAGCGAAAAGGGATTCTCGAACAGTCCGAATAGAATAGAATAGAGTAGAAAACACTTTATTACACACAGACATAGACAGAAAATACATACATGAAAAGAACAAAAAAAAACAAGTGCAAGTAGACTGCCTTATCGCTCAAGAGCGATATCTTCCAGTCCTTTGGATATAGGAAAAGTGAATTAATGAAAAGAATAGAAAGTGTAAATGATAATAATAATATAATCTTGTATTTGATAATAATAATATTAATAAAAAAAACCACAGGACTGGCTAGCCGTTCGGCCCTGAGGATTGATGTTTGGAAGTGGTCTATATGGTAAGCGAAGAAAAGATTGCAATAAATAAAGATACAAAAATATAATTCCGCTATTATAAATGCATAAAAAATATAAATATAAGTAAGTGTATACAGCTGTGCCCCCCGGTTTCACCCATGTATATTTCCCGTTTCTAAAAACTTTGATCCAATTACGATTGAACAAAATTTGATCCAAATCGATTCAGCGATTTAATAGACGTGAAGAAGAGACAGACAAGCGAGTTTAGCCCAAATTCAACCATAACAAAGCTTGACTTCTAATAAATATGCCCTTAAACAATATGTACTTCTTATGCACCTACACTCCAATCGTGGCAAGAGGGGCCACTGAAAATCAGCGCTTCGGTTGTCATTAACGCCTTTACATAAGCTGAGTGGCCACCTCATTTGGCTCTGTACCATTGCACAGTCGTGACTCGTGATGTCTTTATTAGAATTAAGTTACATTTAAGATTTAATTTGTGTCCTGCTATGTATTTTACAGAGTTAAATAAATTATCTTTGTCTTTGTCTAAACATTTAACAACATAATAAATGCAATTCCACTCACGAGTACATTTATTAACCGGCAGAAAATTCTTCATCTTTCTCAACATTTTTCTATTCCTGTTGTAGAACTTCGCTCGCCTCTCAGAACCGAACTTTATAGCTAATTCGAGAAGATTTAGTCGCTTCCTCAAATTTCTATTCGATAAAATTATCCGCTGCCATATTTTACACACCCGAGTGGCTACTCGAAGACCTACATCATTCAAATATCTGGAAAATATTATTTATTGCTAGTACAAGTAAAAAAAACTGACCATTTTTTTGGCTTAATATTTTCGGGTTCACATTAAGATATGAAAACGTGCAACATTTGCTGATGGAAAAAAAAGTGTTTTAGTCCAAATAAAAAAAGTGCTGATGGATTGTAAAAAGAATGAAACTAAAAGAGAATCACTGATTACTGAATTTAAATTAAATATTATACACACCATGGATGTCGGTCTGATTTATTTAATTTTAGCGAGTCAGAATTCAAAATTAGCGAAAAAAATTTGTAGTTTGGTAAAATACCCATAATTAATCAGTAATCTCCGTTATGGAATTATTTTTTATAAGTTACCAGGGGGTTAACATATCCAAGAGAATAAAAACCCTTTTAAAAATAAGAATAAAAAAAATTACGATATGAAGAAAGCAGAAATTGTAGCTTGGAGAATGATGGTCGAAAGGGAATATATTATATTGTCGCTACATAAAAAATTAATGTTCGCTGATCATACACTTTTAAGTATTAAATAAATTTTAATCCACATTTTTTAATTTCTATACTTATAATTAATAACTATTGCTGAATGGTTTTCATTGAGCCTAGAGGCATTGATCGCTTATAACATGTTCAACAATGCACTTTCATGGTCCTCACAAAATATCCGAATTTCTAATATCCACCGTACTCTTAGCGGTTTTTACGTTTTACTCACAACGGGAAACTCCTTTCATGTTGAATTTCAAGATTTTAAGTGAACCGTGTAATGTTACTTACCGTAATATACGTATTACCTGTATGATGGTTAAGCCTTAGGGGCATTATATAATAATATATTATATTGTATACAAACAAGAAGTTTCCTGGCTTTGTAATTTTACGTATGAGTTGAACATTGATTTAGGTTTGAACATTCTGTTTGATGTGTATTCGTTGTAAACATTTGAAGGGATATTTAAAAGGAAGAATGCATTTTATTATAATATCACACATAATAATATAACAATTATTTTATTAATTGAATTCGACATTTATCGAAATATTGATTTGATTCCGATATCTGGCAGTGATAAAATGACTGTCATTATAAAAATAATACATTGTAAGATGGGACAACAACAATTACTAATAGCTTTAAAAATGCAATATAAATCTATGGTTTTACAAAACTTACCGGAATATTTTCCATGATAACTCCAAGGGTAAAGAAGAAATAGCATCGCGTCTCTGCTCTTGAAATATTTTAGTGCCAAAAACAAAAACTTTCTCGTACATTATGCCATTTACGTGTTATATGATAATATTCAAGAGCCTCTTTTCGCGGGTAAACGAAAATAAACGTAAAAATGTGTTTCATTCTACGCTTGGTGACAAAATACCTTACTGCAATATTTTAATATCACAAATGTAGTATATTAAAGACTGAATTATAAAAATGCTTATATTTTTTCTAAATTGAGTTATCTTATAATTATACATAATACATATTGTATCACACAATTTATTATTAATTTCCTTAGATTTTCGTTAAACAAATGACAAAAAATTGCCTTTCAACGGCTTTATCAATTATTAGATTTTTTAAACTGAATTAGCTTAAAATATTTGGATAGGAGTATTTTTCAATGAAATAATAAAAGATTATTATAGAAAAATAAACGGCCAAAAGATTTGTATTTTAGTTATCCCTGCCATCTATTGGTACTAACCAAAACTTTTATGTGTTCTCATATTGCCATACTTATTAGATATATCAATTCTACAATCAGAATTATGTTATTTACATTTAATGCACCCAAGTGCAAATGCAATAAATAAATTAATTTACATCATTATTCAATTTTATGGCTTACATATTATTTTGAGATTGAAATTGACAGTTTGACATTTGTATTAGGGTAAGTGGCAGCACTGGCCAAATCAACAAGCGGCAGAACGTTTGCGTTTTTGCAAATATTAGCAAAAATCATTTTACTTTAGATTTTTGTGACTTTTAATTTAGCTTCTTTCTTTGAGAACATTTTTATTAAATTTACTATCGTTTATCCATGTTTTTACTGAATTGAAATGTATAGATTTGCAATTTTTTGGAAGTGACAGATGTTAAAGTGTTAGTACGCGCCAGTTTAGCGAGATCATTATAGCAATTAACGACGATGGAAGAATCTCTTCAAAACTCCAGTGCAATGGCCTCTGCCGGTGATGCGAAAGGTAATAACATAAGCATGAAATTCCCGTTAATTTTCATTCGGCATCTATTATAATACGACCAAATTGAAAAGGTGCCATGTTACTTTGGCATCTACTTTAGCGATGTTTGTTGTTAATATAATTATAAATAAATATGAGTTGGGATTTAATTAAATATTTAAATTTACTATGCTATGCCGAGAACCCCAAGGAAATGCATTTTATAGCAGCGTTTATGTCAGAAATTCGTAAAACTTGTGACATTTTTCATTGGTCGTATGCATGCACAAAAACATCAATAAGATTAAAATTACGATTTCAATTACTTTGGGAACAATATGTCATAGTGACTTTTGTTTATATATACGAGATGTAGCTATGTTTTTGGAGTGAGATGGTTATTGTATAGTATTACATGAATAAACATTAACCCAGCTACAGTTTTGTGCATTTTAAGGTTATAATAATATGTAATGACAGGACTGGGTTATGTTTCGTAGCCAACTTCGCTCCACTCAAGCAAATCAATAATTTTGTAATGTGCATGCTTCACTGTAATGACATGCAATTCTTATAAGTAATAATGCATTGATTTACCTACTTGTCTTATCACTTATGTAAAAATATATATTAATTAGGAATAATGACAATATCATGTTATCTAATTCCACTGTTAAACTTATTTTCAATTTCTGATGTTTTTTGCTTCTTCTTTTTTTAAAAACATCTATATAATAATGCATGTATAGGTATAGTCATGAATTAACACACAACCATGCTATAAACCTTAGTATAATTCACTTGAACAATATTTTGGTGAGAGTCTTATAAAGATTGTAAAATGAATGAAAAGTCTGTTCCTGGTTCCCATTAGATACTCACTGCCTAACGGATGCAACTAATTAGTAACAATTTATAAAAATCTAATACTGTATGACTCTATGATTTTTATTTTCTAATGGATATGCTGTCAAAACCACTATTTAGACTTAAATGGTCATAGCTCTTTCATCAACAGTACAACACTTTATTGTGATGCATTAATTTTATGGATTTGACATATTTCGCTATCAAAAGAAGTTAATATAAGGGGTCTCAAAGATGTGGGGCACCATCAAAAACATAGTGTCCTCGGTAAAACTCTGATTGGAATCCACAATACTATACCCTCATGAGTCTCGGTTGAGTTAATCTTCAGATTGTTATTGCCTCAAGGCATATTACCAAACTTTTAATTTTTTGGTTTCCCCTGATTTAAGTAATTAGGATGCTTGGTGGTGCAAAATGAGTGCAAAGTTACTCATTATTGCACCAAATAACATAACATGAAATTTAAAATTACAAAAAAAAAACAAAATAAAACATTGAGTCTGATTTCCATTTCTTTATTTTCTCATCAAACCAAACTAAAAATACTTTTATTTAAGATTTTAGAGACTCTTTCATTTGAGACCCACTTGAGTATACATATTTGTAGATATTTCTTGCTTATTATTATTCTGCCCCATAAAAATCAAATGTGTGTGAACTAAAATCACTTTTAATATTAAAAAAAAAACTAAATTGAAGTGTGTCAACCTTTTCGAATCTATGATTCCACAGACAGACAGACAGATCCTTCAAACTTTAAACGCCAGCTTAAAAAGATAAGATATAGATGTAAGAAAAAATATAAAGTTCTAGTTTCATGTTATTTATATTTTCAGAAGACCAATTCCAGCAAGTATCAACAACGGCGAATACATCAGAAAATCTCTTTTCAGAGAGTCCCGTGTATGAACCAGAAGATGATGTCTTTGAGATTAAGGATGACTCGGTATGTATATTTTATATTTATTTATGTGTAAAGATGAAAGTGACAAAACATTGAAAGAAAATATAGCATTTTGCACTTTGAAATAAAATTTTTATAATAAATGTACTTCTGTTACTAAAGAGTGCATAATATAATGTTAAATTACATTGTATCTTGTAGCTATTAAACATAAGTATTACTTAATTATTTGTTCGGACTGAAAGTTTGTAAAAGTTTATTCTTAACTTGAAAACCTTTTGTATTATCATAGATATTACTGTCTAGGATTATTAACAATTTACACTAGACTGTAAGGTAAAAAGTGTATTATTTTCTAATATAGACTTTTAAAAACAACTTTGAAATAAAAACTTGAATTGTGCCAAATTATACTTCTTTATTATAGGAAAAGTACCTATATGCCTAATGTAATGTAATAAAATGTGTTTAAACAATAATTTCTTAACTAATTGGGTATGTATGGGTTCTTAATATAATCATGAAAAAACCTTTTTTAAACTTCCTGTACAATTGTGATTTCAGATTAAGAACATCAGTGTAACAGAAACAGAGTCCAAAGGTACATTCTAAAATTAGTAACTTTATTTTTATTATTGAAATCAAACACTTAACAGTTTAATATTTTCACAGATACCACCATAACTCCTGCCAAGCGGAAGCTATCGGAAGACAGTTCAGATAGCAATGCTAAGGTTCAAAAAGTTGATGTAACTGATAAAGAAGCTACCATGGGATCGGCCACATGGGTAGATTCTCAAACTTTGGACGATGAAGTCTCTAGTATAACCAGTGTAGCTAAGAGAAAATTAGAAGATGAAATACCATCAACATCTCGAGTCCGCACACCCGTTCGATCTAGCCCTCGAAAAGTTACAAAGCGAAGTAACAGCGTTGAAGTTGGAACTCCTAAAACACCAAAGACGCCGAAGTCGCGTTCTGCCAGTGTTGATATAAGTAAAAACCGTAAAACACCGAGAAAAGGCCAACTTGAGCTTGTCAAGAAAGACTTAATGAAGCAGGACAGTGAAACTAAAAATACTGACTGCCCCAGCCGTCCCAGTGTCGAATTTGTAAGGGAAATACTTCCAGCGAAAATTCCCGAAACCATCGTAGAAGAGAATACTTCAGAGGTCCTTAATGACTCACAAAGTATGTGCCTAGCACTTTCACCAACCATTGAAGATGACGTGGAAATTTCAAAACAAACTGTTAACAACTACAGCAGTGAACCTATAGTAGTCAAAGATAGGGAAGAAATTATTGCTCCGAGTGAGGTTAAAAAAGCTAAAAGTGAAGATTTTACTTATAGCGACAGTAACAATTTCAATTCATTAGGAAAAGATTACAATAAAGGAAAAAGCACTGATCAAGAGAGTACTGACAGCATATGTTCAGTAGGCTTAGATAGCCCTGAACATGTGCCAACTGTAACATCTAAATTGATATCCAAATTATCCAATGGCAATTCTTCTACTCCCACTGAAGTGGCCAATGTTAAAAATGGTACATCAGATAATATTACTCCAGACCTCGCTAAGTTGAACGGCAACAAAGGAAAAAGAGGAAAAAATGAATCGTTCCGTGCAAGCAATACAACCACGCCATCCACTATATCTCCCTTACAAAATGGCCATTCTATACCAATAAGCACTCCACAAATACCCGTTTTTGATATCCATGTTGCTCACAACGATGACTGCGAATTCCTTTCTCTTTACGTCGTACGAACTGATAATGATGTGGGAATGGACATGTGCAAAGAATATCAGAGAATATCCAAACGGTTCACGATCGATCCCTATTTAGGCGATGTTTCCCTCAGCACTTCACCATCTAGTGTGACCAGCGGAGGATTAATGAACCTTCCGAATAGAACATCATTTGCATCAACAGTCAGTTCGACTTCAACATCTAGTAACCGAACAAGTGACGGAGCGTTTGTCGTGCCACAACCGCCTCGAAAATCCGTTTCCAACCCTTCAACATCGGTCAAAGGATATGATGGTCTCATGAAAAAACTCCAAGAGATATTTTCTCACATCAGAGAGGCGTCCATTGATGAAAACAATCGATCTATGAATGACGAAAAAGTATCGGTCGGCATTCAAACATCTGACCTTCTGAGTAATGGCAGTGCTAGTCCTGAAGAAGTTGGTAAATGTGACAAAGCAACACCAAAGAGTTCCTTGAAGAAAACACGCGTGCGTGGTCGCAGACCTATTGCGGGAAAAACTAAACGTGCGTTGTTACCAACACAACATGAGGAAGCAGAATTTACTCAAGTCAATTCTCCCGAACCGGCCACTACTAATGGGGATAGTGGAAAAATGTCGCCTAAAGATATTAAAGATGAGAAACCACTGTCAGCTCTAGTTGGAACGCCTAAATCTGTCTCTAAGTTGAAGAAAAAGGGACGTCCCACTTCACCACGACCGACAACTCCTGTTGAAAAGGTTGTTGTTAAACCGGAGTATCCCGGATTTGCACCAGATACTGTAGTATTGGCCAAATGGGTTGACAAACGCTATTATTCAGGGAAGGTTCTAGAAATCACAGAGCCCAACAAATATCTTATTAAATTTGATGATGGACAAAGCAAAGTACTATTGGATGACTTTATTATTTTCGGAGATATGAAGAAGCTACCATTGCAAGGACAATCTGTGTATGCTTTGGTTGATGAAGAACAAAATTACGAGCCAGGATTGGTGCTTGATGTGGAGGAAAATAACAATGGAACTGTCACTTATAAATGCACGACTGATGGGTAAGAATACTATTATTTTGAACTAATTTATTCACTATCGTATATTTTGATTTTATTATTGATTTCTTTGTAAAATACCGAAACATTTTATTTGACTATTAATCTCTTGTTGGGTATAAATCATGATCTTGTCAAACAACAACAAAAAAAATGTCAAATATATCAAAAATAATAATGCCCAGATTTTAGAATGTTAAAACTCAAACAAACTTTTATAATTATAATATCACTAGCTTCCAAGTCTCTGCATCAGAAAACTTGGTCTACACCAGTGTTAAAAAAATCCAACTGCTCATTCAGATACTTAGTTGCTATATGCCTAATTTAATAGAAAACTTTATATCCGGGAAAGGAGAAATTTATATATTCTAACTTGAATACTATTTTTCTACAGGGACACAATAGTAATAGTAACAGCGAGCGAGCTGTATCTCACTGAGGATCAGGCGAGATCGTTGAAGGAGTCGGGAAGACCGCGCTCGCCGGCCGCGCCTGCAACGCCCAGACGACGACACAATAGGGAACTCGACTTGGACAACATTATACAGGTAGGACATTAAGCTAGCTGTCCTAGATGACATTATACAGGTAGGACATTAAGCTAGCTGTCCTAGATGACATAATACAGGTAGGATATTAAGCTAGCTGTCCTAGACGACATTACAATACAGGTTGGACATTTAATAGCTAGCTGTCTTAGATTTGATTTTTTGTTTGTTTCGAATTGTAAAGGCCCCGAAACTACTGGATCGATTTGGATGAAATTTTCTTACAGAGATTGTTGAAAAGCCGAGAAAGGACATAGGGTAGCTTTTATCTCGGAAATCTTACGGGAACGGGAGATATACGCGGGTGAAACCGCTCTCATCTAGTTTGATATAAAATATTTTTTGCCAAATCTTATATAATGCCTGGCAGAGATCGCTGTCAGCGATAAGGCCGCCCTTTGTACATAAGTATTGTTAACTGTAGAAATTTATATGTATGGTGTACAATAAAGAATTTTTCATTCATTCATTCATTCAATCATAACTTTAGTAGTAGTAGTAGTAGTAGTAGTCACTATTATGTAGATACAATATAATTTGTTAATATTATGCATTGTCTTAAACATAATTTTTTATCACCAGGGCCCGCGCAGTGCCCGCAGCCGAGACAAGGGCAATTCCAGCGCAAGAAAACGTGTTGCATCGCCCAAGAGTCCTAAAGCATCTACATCAGGTAAATATATGGTTTAAAACTAATAAATACCCTGTAAATTGTTAAATAATAAATAAAGTATTTGTTGTGAAATAAAACTACAGTATTAAAATTGCATATTTACATAAAAAATGCATTTCTATTTCTATCGAGCAGTATAAAGTAAAACAATATTATCAGTTTTCTGTCTGCCCTCAGGAGTTAAAACCAAAAGCACTCCAGTTGCCGGTCGGAAACGTCTTGCGAGCGAGAGCAGTGAGATGAGTGAGAGCAGCAATTCTGCACCACCGGTACGGCTGGAAGAGGTCACTGGAGTTGAGCCTGAAGTGCAGAAAACACCGCGCAAGATAGATGGTGTTAAAGGTTAGTGTAGTTTTTCTAAAGAAAACACAGGTGGCGCTGAAATCAACATGAAATTAAACTAGGGAGGGTAGTTATTCTGCACCACCGGTACGGCTGGAAGAGGTCACTGGAGTTGAGCCTGAAGTGCAGAAAACACCGCGCAAGATAGATGGTGTTAAAGGTTAGTGTAGTTTTTCTAAAGAAAACACAGGTGGCGCTGAAATCAACAAGAAATTAAACTAGGGAGGGTAGTTATTCTGCTCCACCGGTACGACTTGAAGAAGTCACTGGATTTGAACCTGAAGTGCAGAAGACACCGCGAAAAAAAGATGGCGTTAAAGGTTAGAGCAGTTCGCTAATGGAAACATAGGTGGCGCTGAAATCAACAAGAAATTAAACTAGGGAGGGTAGTTTGTACGACTGGAAGAGTTCATTGGGGTTGAACTTGAAACGCAGAAGACACCGCGCAAAATAGATGATGTTAAAGGTTAGTACAGTTTTGCTAATGAAATCATAGGTGGCTGGTGGAGGTACTGTTACATACAGTAGTAGTTCTTAGCACTTGCACACTTAAAATATTTGAGATGTTATTTCTCAAAGAATTACAGAAATATTTTCCCAATCTAGTTTCTCTTACAATACTACAATTAAAAAAGCCTAACTTCAACACAAACTTTAGATTATCAGATAGATTCTATATTATATTTTACTTCCAGCCGGGCCCCTGCAACTGAAAGGCGCAGCTAAACAGAACATAGGCAAGAAAAACTCGAAACTGACCAAATTTGAGAACGATGAAGACACAGTATCTACCCTCGGGCCGATACCGCCCGCGGGAAGTACTTTGTTCGCTGGACTACACTTCCTTTTGACGTGCACCGATCAACCGAGACCGCTGCAATCGGAGAAGGGAGCTGAGAAGGAGTCGGACAAGGTACTTGATTACTTTAGTAATTTAAATTTGACGACCCAATGGAGAATGTTACTAGGTATGCCAAATAGGTTGAAAGTTTGTTACAGTATAGCTTGTAACTATACAAATACACTGTTTTTTGTTGCAGTCAAAAATACCAAGTAGTTTTCATTTTATGAGCTTTTAAACTTTCGAGTTCCGCTAAAGTCACGTGACCGCTTGTGACGTCACAAAACAGACGCCGCGCGGGCCGCGCTACTTCGCAGCAACTATAGTACGTGTGGGGAGCGCTATAGCGAGCGCATGAGCTGTCTGTTTTATGACGTCACACCGCCGCAATCGCCGCGTCGGGCGGTTACGATTTGTTTTGCTTATAAATCAAAAACTAATTGACGTAACAAAATAATTTTTTCATCAGTATGTTTTAGTTAAAAAAAAACAATATGAAAAGCTAAAAATCAAAATTTGTTAACATTCTTCATTGGCGCATTGGATACAGCAGTGGTCTATTGCGCTGAAGGGTGTGGGTTCGATCCCTACAAGCAGAAGATAATGATATGATGAATATTGTAATTTTCTACTGTCTTGGTGTTAATTTATCTATAGTATGTATGTTATGTAGGTTCCATAATACAAGCTCAGCTTAGTGTGGGTCTAAGATGGTGTTGTGTTAAATGTCCAGGAATATTTATTGAATAAATATTAAAAGACAGAAAATTCTTAACTTGTCCCCAGTAAATAATGTAAGTGAGCTAAACAATGTAATTGCTAAGTTTTTAGATTTGTAATGTTTTCCAAATCAATATAAAAATATTCTGTCTTTCCTTCTCGCAAATAAGCAACTTATGTGTGACTCAAAAGACAATTTAATATTCATATATACACAATATTCATATTGTATTTATATCAAACTAACCGCGCCCCGTAGTCCGCGTAACTTCTGATCCCTTGACTATGATCTTCATCATAATCGGTTCAATCATTTTTGCGTGAAAGAGTAACAAACCTACATACATCCTCAAAAACTTACGCATTTATTATATTGGGATAGATAGAGTGGGATAGTTTCTTGAAAAAAAAAATTCGTATCATAAATTTCATCACTTGTTTATTATTAGGGTCATGATACTCGTCACTATTCATCAGAAGAGGATGGTGAGACCACGTCATCAATGGTTGGAACTGATACTGAAGACTTGGAGTTTAGCGACAGGCCATTCAATAAGGAACGGCTTAAGGAGCAGTTGGAAGCCGGCGGTGGAGTGGTGTATAGGTAAATAAAAATTACAAATATCTTGTATCGAAGAGGATCAAAATCTCTATAAAAAGAAAGAGAATATTTTGCTTTACATATTGTTCAAGGAATATTAAAGACAACTGTTTTTACTCGTTAAATGGCCTAACTTACTTAACGTTACTTAGCGAGCTTAATAAGAATACGAAAGTTGTCAATTAAGAAAATAAATTTACTACCAAAACAGACGAATTTTCTACTTTTGGAGAACATAGTTCTAAATAACTGTTCAAAATAACACAAATCTTTTGAACATTAATCAATTTACAGAAAAAAACTAGATTAAATGCTTTGAAAAACCGCCGAATACGCGCAAGAATACAATCCAAATATAAAAAATCTAATAAGGGGGTCTTATTAGTCAATACTAATATAAAAATCTTCCGATTTTAAATCAGGGGTTATTTAATGAAAGAAAGAAAGAAAGAAAATTAGTTTATTTTTAAAAAACATCACCACAACAACACAGACATTACAAAAAATAAATATATACAAATCAAAATACATTAATAATGCTGTAACATTTTCAAATAGCACCTAATAATATCTCCACCTCGATACGATCTTCACACCCTATCCTCTTATATCTGCAGCGACTTCGACGACGTGCCAAAGAGCAAATACTCGACGTGCATGCTGATCGCGCCCCGGCCCTGTCTCACCATCAAGTACATCTTATGTCTCGCGGTCGACGTGCGAGCCGTGTCGCACGCGTGGGTCGTGCGTAGTTGTGCGGCGGGTAAACGACTCGATCCTGATGCGTATGCCCTGCCTGCGGGGTACTCGCTGGGGAAAAATGCCTTTGTTACGTGGGTGAGTGTCACATCCTTTGTGTGAGTGCGAGGTACAAAGTTGTGCTACTGGGAAGCGACTCGATCCTGATGCGTATGCCCTGCCTGCGGGGTACTCACTTGGGAAAAATGGCTTTGTTACTTCGGTGAGTGTCATATATATATTAATTATAGGGCATCCTGTGTAGGATGTGCGTGCGTGGTACAAAGTTGTGCGGCTGGGAAGCGACTCGATCCTGATGCGTATGCCCTGCCTGCGGGGTACTCACTGGGGAAAAATGCCTTTGTTACGTGGGTGAGTGTCATATATATATTAATTATAGGGCATCCTGTGTAGGATGTGCGTGCGTGGTACAAAGTTGTGCGGCTGGGAAGCGACTCGATCCTGATGCATATGCCCTGCCTGCGGGGTACTCACTGGGGAAAAATGCCTTTGTTACTTGGGTGAGTGTCACTTGCATACATAATAATTATATTGTGCTACGTGCGCGTTGTGACGTACGCGTGGGTCGTGCGCAGCTGTGCGGCTGGAAAACGACTTGATGTCTATGCATATAAATAATTAAAAAAAAATAAATATAGTTTGCTAGCGGGATATTTAAAAAAGATGCTTGTGTCACTTGGGTGAGTGCCACATGCATTGAGTTTTACTGCTGCTGCTACTGGAGTGATATTATTGGGTGGACAGCCCCACGCCCCTCTCACTCACAGCCAATATCAGCCTAGCCAATCTTATGAATGACGTCATTGGTGGTATTGGGTAGGGGAAAAGCAGGGTAGGCTATCCTGCTTTTCCCCTACCCAATACCAGCCACGTACTGCTGCTTATGAGTGATATCATAATATGTGATATCATATATCGCCCCGCTTGTCCCCCAGCCTCCCCGGCCTCATGTCTGTCTTTATGGAGTGGACATTTCTTCCACTAGATCCACACTTATCTAAACGAACTGTTACATTTCTCTATAAAATAAACTTATTCCTTTTCGTATACAGGTACCACCAACAGGCAAGCGGAACACCACTATCATGAAGGACAAAGTCATCCTCATATGCGGAGACCACGACACGTTCGTCAAATTCTGGGATAGAGTCTGCACGGCCATCGGTGCTACAACCCGAATCGTTAACGAAGAAGACCTCAATATGACCGGGGCATATGTCCTCCTCGCTGACTCTGATTGTCCACACGAAGTCCAAAATAAAGCGAACCAAGATAACATACCGATAGTTTCGCCATTGTGGGTGAAACAGTGCCTGATCGAAGCCAAGTGCCTTCTGCCCACCAGTCACGATCGGTTCTCATTTATGTACGCGGAGAATGAATGATCCTGGGACTTCAAAAAAGTGCTCATAATCCGTGAATATTGACACGTAGTGGGTGCTGTGATAGGACACACTTTAGTGTAAGTGAAAGTGACGCAGTTCTAGTGTAAGTGAAGTGAAAGTGACGCAGTTTTAGTGTAAGTTGAGACACGATAGTGACGGACCAATGTGGATCTCTTTGGATAAGGACTTGGATCATTCCATTGTATTGGTAAGGAGAAAACATGGAAGTTATAGTCCCAATAGATGCGACTATATTCAACAATTATAGTAAACTTGTTCTGTTTTGAGGTAAATGTTCATCTTGTTACAAAGAGACAGACAGGACAAGCTTAATATTGAAAATTGTTAATAACCATAATATTCTTATATCAATACAGTTATTCAAGAAAATTTCAAAATGCAAATTTATCTTAAACTATGATATTTTAAAACTCAACACTATGGGCCTATAGCTACTATGATTTTACTACAAATTAAATATAATTAATAGATTGAATGAGCAAATGTTAAATCTCACGAAATTTAAATGTATTGATGCCTATTAACATAACTCTAACCATGTACAAAACTTATAATAGCTTGTGTAATGAGCTATGGTACATTAAGTAAGTAAATATAGGTGTACAGAGATAGTGTAATGCACAACTCTACTTGTAAATCCTATAAATTTAATTATACTTAAGAAAATATACATTGAAAGTAAGGAAATGTCAAAATTGGCATTTTGTTACTTTCTTAGTGGTTTAAATATAGCCACAATTTTGTCAGATCCATAGTAATTTGGATTGATAATTACTTTGGATCTTTGGACTAATTAATAAAAGAACTTTTGAATAAAACTGTACCTTAACATAAATTGGAATATCATTCTATATTTAGGGTTTTCATTAGTGTAATTCATCCAATTTTAGTGAAGGTACAGTTGTGTCCAAAAGATTATATTTATTGATTAGTTATATCACTTTCATCATCATATAATTCAGAACCATAACAATATTATGTACGGAATGTATGTCATGTTGGACATATAGAACTGTTGTTTATCAAAAATATTGCTATTACTATAAAAAGATAGGTGTTGGGGTATACAGGTAGATTTTCTCTTACTTGTATTCAGCCTGTATATGTTTATGATGTCATAATCATATCAACTCCCAATAATCCTATAAATAAACAATTTTATTTTCAAGTCAAATTGATTCATCAACTCTGTTTTAGTTACACTGCAAATATATGGAATTTCAATAAAAATTCCTCCATACAGTAAAATTACTTAAATGTTGATGTTGAAAATAACTATGTTATATATTATTATGTAACAGATCCATGTAATCATGACTTGGAAATTTTGAACCATTTACTGCTTCTATATGTATAAATATTATTAATTATATTATGAAAAAATAATAAATGTTATACTTCTGTTGATAATCAATACTGACAACATATTTGTAGGTATATGTGATTAAAATCGAGTATTTTTAGGGAATTAGGTGAAGTAAATGGTAAATTCAACTATATGGAATTATTGTACAATCTGATATTTAATTTAATAAACAATGACAACGTAAAATCATTAATAAGTTCATCAAAGGCATTTAATTATTTATAATACAATATATGTCCACAATTATTGATTATGATACACCAAAAAAGTGTATAAAAACATGGGGACTTTTAGTATTTATATTTTTTTTTTCGTAGAAAAGAATCCATGTAAAAACAAATATTTTTCATTATTAAGGCATAATTTTTATTTAAAGACAATTTGGTTATCAAGCTTATATATACATTTTGTAACAAAGAACGGAGTCATACATTAAGTAAATTTAAAAGTAAAAACATAAAATATGTTTGGCATGGTATGAGTTGAAGATTTAGTTGTAAGATGCATTTGGATTAATATAATACTGCTATTATTATTTTTAATGTATCAGTGAAGCAGAAAATATTGGAAATGTGTTCCTTTTTGTTGAATATAATTGAACAAAAACAACTATTTTAAGTTCTAATGTAATACTATTGAAAAGGTGTTATTTTTTAAGATCTAAGCCTATAAGACTAAATTCACATTTTTCCATAGCTACTACTGAACTAAACCAAAGAAATAGCCTGCATAACTAATTTACATTCAATTTTTGTCCATACTTAAAACTATATGACTATAAAATTTTGAAGAAAATCGGGAAAATAAAGCTTTGTATAACAAACAAACGAAAACTTTTGCACTTATATTATTAGTTGGGATTCAATTAAAACTAAATTTCAATTGTTTATGACCATTTTTACCACATCAATATAATTTCAATTGTTTAAAAATAATAATAAATATAATTTAAATGTGGGGTGGGTTGTTTTAAATTTAAAATTGTTGGTAAAAATATAAAACATTAATATTGTTAGTCATTTTAGTTAGTTTAGTTAATCATTTTAGTATTTGGGCATAAAACATTGACACAATACCAGTGAAAATTTATTTCTTGCTCTAGTCATTTTTGTTTCCTATAGATATACAGCTATGGGGGATTGTGACTTAGTCAAAGAATATTATAGTTGACTTCTATACAATACTGATGGGAAGCCATTAAACTAAAAGAAGAAGAAGATGGTACAATACTGTTCAAATCTTATTAAATGTTTGACAAAACAATGTGCTAATTAAAAAAAACTGTTCCTTAATGCAATGTGCAATTTTTTGTTTTTTTATTTTCTCTTTTATTAAAACACTACTTGACTGTCAGTTGTAAATTTAAGGGCTATGTCTTGCAATAAAATTTATTATATTTAATATTTTGCTTGATACTGTGCTATTCTTTTTAAAACTGCATTTTTTTGTTTAAAAATATTTCGTAAAGGTTGCATTATAATGCAAAACTCTTATAAGAGTCTAATTAAGTACCTACCTCCTAAGTTAATTGACTTAGAATTAATTTCTGTTAGTATTTTAACATTTAGGCCTTTAATGATTACTAAAATTATAAACTAGTGTTGTACAAACACAGATTACTTAAATGCAGGGTTCGAAATTGTTGAGATAAACATTTTCTTTGATAATTATCGCAATAATTATTGAATAACCATTGGGTAATCATTCGTATAGAAGAGGCAAATCTTTGGAATACCCAAAAAAAGATATTTATCAATGAAAATTATCACTTTGAACCCTGCCTAAATGCAAATCCAGTATTGATTTTTTGATCTTCAAAATTTTCTGTAAGATTTAGATAAATTCAAATTTATAAATGACTTATAATATTGAAGTCCTTGTTACAGTGTAATTATTTTTAAATAAGATAAAATCTTGATGATCTGACTATGTAAATATATTGACTTATAAATGTGGGTGTTATTCTGGTATTTGAGACGCTTTTTTAAAATATTTTCGTAGTTTAGATGTAGAAGGAATTGGTGGTAATTTTAAGTGACTGTGTTGTAATTTTGTTTTGTGTTGCAAGTTTTTGACTTTATTTGTATCATGGGTGTATTTGTTGTTGAAACAACTGTTTAGATGTAATGTGTAAATTATGAATAAAGCGATAGAAAAATTTATGTTTATCATTTATGAGCATATAAAAATTATTTGTGTGTCTATATCATTAAAAATCAAATAATTCAAATAAAATCAAATTAATACATAATAAAAAATACAATGTTAACTGTATTATCCAATTTGTGATAAGATAAGACTGATAAGTTAATTTTTTCAATAATACATTTAACATGATATAAAATTTGTAGAATTAAAGTGTTTTTCACACTGTTTCCACATTTAATAATCAACTTTATTTAATTTACAACCGGTTTCGAAGATTCATCATCAGGTAACATGATATTAATTATAATTTTTAAACCCTAAAATAAGTATGAAAATAAAGAAGTACTCGTTGGTTTAACGCCATCTATGTAAGTATATTTGAACTATTTTTCTTGCCGTGAAAAACACCATTTCGCTTTAGAATACTCGTATTCATATAAGAGATGGCGTTGGTTATTTATTCAATTATAATGATTGAATTGTAAATATTATAAAAATAATTAAAGATACATTATTCATCAGAGGTCAGCATTTGCGACGTTCAGAACAATTAAAATTACATTACAAACAACAGTTATAATTTTTTTTTCATAAAGTACCTAGTACCTACCTAATCGCTTTTTTTGGAAATATTCCAACGGTGCTAAATATTTTAAATAGTACTAAACATCTTATAATGAATTTGGAAAAGTATGCGTACAATTTGCTAGTGAAAATAATATCATCTACTAAACAAATGAGTAGGTATATTCACTTGTTTAATTTTTAAAAAATAACTATCGTTATCATGCATTTCAATTTAAATAGATAACTTTATATGAAAAAATTGCAAACATTAAAGAAAATACAAGAATCCGTAAGCCAAACAATACGCATCTACATATCATACTTCGGAAATAATTTCCAATTCATTTTGAGCGGTAAATACTATTCAAATTTCTTACATTTTCGTCATTTCTGTGCATAGTTCGAATTTACATACAATCGGCTATTATTCCGTAAGTATAAAAACACCTACATAATTATTTATCGTAAGAACAATGCCAGCCAGTGGTGTGACCCCTTGGGGTGAGGATATGATGACTTCTACCACCAGAGTGTATCGTTTAACCCTAAATGCTTGTAGGGCCAAACTTAAGGTTACATATATAAAAGCGACGGCAAAATAACTGGGAAAACAGTTGGGGGCTAACTTTGGTGATGTTTTTAATGCAATGGTGCAAAATTTGTGGAAGTGATAGTGCTTGCGTAATGTATACGTGTTTGTCACGTGATATTCATACTGGATATAGTTCGATTGAATTGGACAGGGTCGTATGTGACTGATGTAAAGTTATTACAGTATGGTTGAATTACACGTGTTAGAATGTATGCTAATTAATTTCATAGATATTTTGTGTCAAACAATATCTTGATTTTATAATTCAGTTTGTTTTAACGCCTTAAACAGTTTTTTAATTTATTTTTGTATTAACGTACCTACGTTACTTATATATTTATTGATAAGTGATATTTAGATTTTTTTCTTCAATGTATTGTTTTATTATTTTGTATTATATAGAGTGTCCGTATACCTAACTATATTATTCTTATATAGTTAGGAGAGCACGTAAGACCGTCGGTCCCGCGCCTGATCTCTCTCCGGTCGTGTCGGTCTGCCGTCCCATCGGGTTATGAGAGTAAAAGGAAAAGAGAGTGCTCCTGTGTTCGTGCGTACACTTGTGCACTATAATATCTCCTGCGCAGCTGGCTAGTCTCTGTTGAGATTGGCCACCATGGCCGAAATCGGTCTGGGGAGCTATTATTATTATTATATTATTCTTAACTTGTTAAAATAAAATTGTTTGTGAAAAGATGCCATGTTTTGTGTGGATTAATCAACTGTCAACTATCTAGTCTTCTCTTACTTTTTTATTAGAAATATTATTGGTAGTGGTGGATTGTGAAAACAAGTTATCTTTAAAGTCAAAGTTTATCGCAAATTTCAAAACATTCGGGTATAGAGATGAAGTAATTTAATATTTATATTACACGAGCAAGATAATAATTAAAACATAACAACTCTAATTAAGAAGAATCGTCGAAAATATTTGTTATAAATAAATATAACGTTTAATTTTGCTTGAGACTTGTAAAATTTAATTGGGAAATGATAAACTAATTCTTTCTTGTACGTTATATACATAATACAATGACGGGTTTGTTACAACACTTATAACTCGAGGCTTGCTGGACCAATTCGGCAGAATTTTCGTAGGGAGATAGCTTAGGACCAGGAGAAGGACATAGGATGCCTTAATCCCGTAAATCTCATGGGAACGGGTTATATACGCGGGTAAAACTGCGGGACACTAGTTCATCATAAAATCTTTGTGTATCGCTATATTACTTCAAGTTTAACACACAGGAGTTACCTTAATTTTACCTCCACTCAGGTTACGTCAATTATGACGTATGACAAACTTCTATCGAAAATTCATGATTGAAATAAAATAAAAATACAATATATTATTAATAAATAGATCGAAGTAACGAATGGAGGTGTTAAATTTTCTTCTCAGAAATTTTCTTAACGTGAGTGGACGTGATTTAGTAGAGTTTTTATCCGACTCAGAATATAAATTTTCTTTCACAGAGGTTGAGTGAAGTCGAGGAATGTTTAAGATACGTATTAGAATACGGGTGTTATAGTATCGCATAGTATATTTGTTTCTTTTGAGCAAAGAAAAAACATTTAATTGTAATAAAAAATAAAAATAGCTACCACTCATGTTGCAGGTGCTTTGACAACCTCAGCCGTTGGTTTTTACGCGTTTTAGTAATAAATCTCTTGTTTAATTCTGTCGCTTGTTTCCCCAAAACCCTCATGAATTATGCCTACACCTAAGTATTTAGGAACCACACTGTCCTTTTTTTTAAATGTGACATAAACAAACAGCTCATCATAATTTTAAATCAGCATAATTTTGTTACAAGTAATATACAACAATGATGCAGCCCACAACGCTGTCCACAAATTAAAATTAAAAAGTAAAGCAGTTCATTTAATTAACCATCGTTAGGTGACTACAGGGATAAACAACAAGATTTATTTATTGTCTTTTGTTTGGAAATCGTACAAAAATTCGTCAGGGAGTTTTCAATTATATCAAGCTTATACAGAAAGAATACGACGAACAATGCAATTTTTTTTTAATAATCAGTAGGTACACATAGCTTTTACATAGTTTCCTCCATAAAAACAAAAGCGCACTTGTAGCAACAGATAAGCTTTATGATTGGCAATAAACCATGTCTTGTTTGCGTCTCCTTATCGCCACAGATACTCACGGTGAGATCATTGCTTTATATGGACCTATTGGACAGTTACTGAGTTTATTGTACATAAAATACTTTTTAAAAGATTTTTACATTATTTTACATTATTATTTAAAAAGTATTTTATTTAAAATGGGAAGTACTCGCGTTAAAACAGACACAAGATTATACTGTTTATGTTCTGATTGTTAATTTTTCTTATGCGACATTTATTAAGATATTTTTGATTTTCACAAAGCCTTTCTTTATATATCTATTGGCCGGTTATTGAAATGTTATGTTCTGCGATTGTTAATTTTTATTTTACTCTAGTTATTGAGACATTTTTGATTTTCACAAAGCCTTCCTTTATATACTATAAATAATGCTATGTTCTGCGATTGTTAATTCTTCTTATGCGACAGTTATTGAGACATTTTGATTTTCACAAAGCCTTAAGTCATTATAAGTTTTCATAAATGAAAGCAATCTTTCATTTTCTTTCATTTACATTATCGTATCTCATTGTTCTGAAAGCGTCCCGAAAAAAGTCCATTTTTAAAAATAAACACTTTGACGTTGTTACTATATCATAAAATAGCCTGGTTTCTGAGTATTTTATTTAACTGTTAGACAAATTTCAGACGAAATTTGACAATGATGCGTTGCTCAGAAACGCAATTGTCTCAATAACGGACAAGCGCTATCGATTAGACAACCTATTGCCTAGCGTTGAAGTGTCTCAAGACACCGGGCATTAACCATCGCATCGTAGTTAAAAAATAGAAGAATGTTATTTTATTTAAATAATAGTTTTTAATAAATATAAAATAATAGTTTTGAATACTTATTTTTTCATTATTTTAATTTTTATTCTGAACAGGGAATGTATAGGGCTAATTTTTCTTTTATTGAAGCACAACGACAGTGACATCTGTTTATATACACTTTATTTCTGTCTATTTCACTACAGTATACATAACAGTTATTTATATGTGAAATAACGCGTTCAATAACACTTAAACCAGTTAAACAAAACATAAACCGGTTTATCAAACATTTGCGATAGAATTACGTTTACTACCATTTTAGCGTTATGTATGCCCATATAAAACATACTTCACACAAAAATGAAGAATCTATTGTCTTTATCTCACACCTAAAACCAAGAATGCTTCCCAAGGGTACTCGTGGTATCCCGTAAGATAGGGGCTGTTGAAAAAAATATCGTTTTTATGATAGTAGCAGTTTTTATAACTACTGATATGCTAGTGATAACAGCTCCTCGACGTATTGATAGCTTTTGTTTTTGGCTCTTGGTTTGATAAGTGTGTGTTACTTCGATATCTTAAGTTATGACCAGTTTTATGAAAATAAATTGAGTCGGTTTATTTACAGAATACTATCCTACTAGGCGTATGGTTAAAGCGTATCTATAATAAACTTGGTGTTAAGGTAACTACCAAATCTAGTCTCCGATTAGTTGATTATAACTGCTCGTTAATAAAACGATTTGTATATGTTATACTATGAGTTATGACGTTCCGTCGTTTATAGGCCTTATTTATAAGTAAAATAATGTAAAATTGTGAACATACTCTTTAAAAACTCGTATTATAGTGTGTTGACTGTTGTGTCAGTAGATATACATTTATTTCATTCTTACTTTAATTATAATTTCAGTTACATTACATTTAAATAGTATACTGTGAATTGGTACGTCTTAAGTAAAATTTAAGTTTTATTTTTCAGTATGTTTAAGAAAATTGTTAAAATAATACCTAAAAATAAATGAGGTATTCAATAATTTGTTTTGTTATTTATTGCCAATCCAAAAAATCAATAGCTCTACTCCAAATGAAAATTTTGTAACAAGAATATTTTTCTTGTATTAACGTAAATATATCAAAAATATTCAAGCACTATTCAGTTTATTTGCAATATATATTTCATCTAATTTATTTTGCAATATTTTCCCTTCATGTATATATTTACCGCACAAAGGTACGAATTACGATAGAAGGCTTCAAGGTTCAACAAGCATTCCTTTGTAGTTATTGACTTTTTACAATTTTTCGATAGAGACATGTGAAAATCCTCAAACTTATTAAGAAATATATTTATAAAATTTTGTTTTCCGTCAAAATTATTAACTTTATTTCCAAAATATACTAACATAAACTAATAACATTTTAATATTCATGTGTCCTTTATCGATTCAATACAATAATTATTAATTAATCTATTTAACAAATTAACTTAACCAGTACAAAAATAGCGATACTTGATGAATATAACCGCCCCAAAGGTTATGAAGGCTTCAGGGCTCAGGGTGTAACCAACCAATGGCACTCCGTCGCGGGGTCACGACCCCGCCAATCACGCGGCGACCCGCCTTATATAATGACATGACTGAAACACGATCCTGAAAGCTACAGTTATGTAATATAAATAATATTTTATAGAGGAAATCTTTGTTTGTTTGTTTTTTTGGTTGGAATGAATACGCTCAAAAACGAATGGACTGATTCTAAAAATTATTTCACCATTCGTAAGCTACATTATTCACGAGTATAAGTCGTTCAGTGTACATAAGTTTTTAATACATTGCCGATACCCAAATAACAGGTATTTAAATCTCAAATATCTGTCTTGGAAAATTTCATTTCTTCTAGTAGATATAAAAAAGAAACAAAATAATCTGCGACTGTATTACATTGTACTTCAAATGGACTAAGAAGGAAAGTCTTAAACATTCAAGTTTTGTACATCTTATGCCAAGATATCTAAGTATCTATGTCCCTAAAACAATAAACCTATCCACATTACTAATATACTACTTAATATATTCCATTCCTACACTTTACTTATACAGAGGAAAGATTTGATTTGAATAGGCTCCGAAACTACTGAACCGATTTGATAAATTCTTTTACGATTGGAATTTTACTATCCCTGATGAACATAAGCTATATATTTATTCTACAGGAGCAAAGCAAATACCTAGTATATTATGTTCTGTGAAAAACTGTTTACTATATAATCTGTGACTAGATGAAGGCAGCGGGGGTCGGGGGGCAGGTGACGTATTGATTTTCACGAGACGGCGCGTTCCTTGTGAGTTCAGAGGTAAATTGAGTGCCTGGCATTGGACACTCGGTCGAGACAAAACAATGTTCTTTTATGACTAGTTCCTATACACATAAAACGAGTTGTTTTACTTAGGTACAATACCTACTAGGCGTATCTAAAAATATCTATAATAAACGTGGCGTTAACAAAACTACCAATACTTGGTTCCGATTGGTTAATTAAATCGTAGTGAAAACAATTCGTATCCGTTATACCATAGTATACGGTAAATATACGGCAATAATAAATACAGTACGTCATAACGTACCGTATTTATAGGAACCAGGAATTAAAGAATTGAAAATAAATAAAATTAGAAGAAAAGAGCTAATTTGCATTTAAAGAAACAAGACATAACATTTCAGTTTATCGTTTTCAGAACGTTTGCGTGACATCATACTATAAAAATCTGTCTTCGTCTGATACTGCAAAATAATAGATTTATAATATGATGTAGTTAATTATTGTAATTTATTTATTTATTTATTTATGAACTCAAATACAGAAAAGTTTAATATCATCATACGTAGGACTATATATGTATATACTGTACTATAACCTTTTTACCACATATATTTTAATGCCACAGCAGGCAGGCAGAGCATGCGGTTTACCTGATGTTAAGTTACTGACCACAGCCCATGAACATCTACAACATCAAAGTGTTGCCTGCCTTGCCAGCTTGAAGGAAGGGGAAGGAGAGAAAAAGATTAGTAATGGAAAGTTGGAAAAGGAGTAGAACAGGATGGAAGAGGAATGGAATGGGAATACATGCCTCCGATCACCCGCTCACCGTATGAAATACAGTGCAATACTGCTACACGCTGATCTTCTGCTGGGAAAAATAAATATGAAAATACATAATACTCACTACTTTTTATCAAAGAAATAAACTGAAAAATCGTAAATGGACTTAGACTATAACTAACCATCATTAAATTTTGATATAAATTCCGATTATAAAGGGTGGAAAATAGGCAGTACCCTGGTTGCCTCCCTTGCCTTGACTTTTCTATAACAAGAGATTACAGATCATTTTAAAAATCATCCTTCAAAATGAGTTTTTAATACACGTTAAATATCAAACTGTTCCCATTCTAAAATATTTGCCGGCCTTTGTGCTAGATCAAACGGAGCGAAAACAAAACGCTGAATAAACCCGGGTACACAACCTACCCTCATTAGGGCCTGAAAGACTTCGCTTTGATCTCGCCGACTGGTGTGTGTGCGTGTGTGTGTTCATGTGCACGCGAATTTAACACATATTAATATTGCGGTTGGAGCATTAGTTGATTGTGTGTAATGTGACTTTTGCTATTTAAAATTGTATGGGTGTATGCGTTAGTTATACAAATACTACGATTCTTTGTTGTTAAAATTTACTTGTTAATTCTGGATTAATTAAGTTAAGCCCCTTTTTTAAATGTTCTGGAAGTTATATAATACTAGCTTTCCGTCTGCGGCTTCGCTCGCGTGGACTACAACACTGAAAGCTAGTTACGAGAGATTTTTGAAAATTTATTAAGAGTTTTTTAACCTATGCGTAAGTTTATAAAAAGGCATATCCGCAACTCAACTCAAATGTCAGAATAACAGATAAACAAACAAACAGACAAACAAAAATTCTGCCATGTTTTTTTTATCTATAGAACATACATATTGCATACCAATTTTTGAAAATATTCAATGTTCAGAAATGGCCAAACCATTACTGTATTAATAAATGTATAGAGTAGTGGCTGAAAAACAGCTTTGCCTGACACTGATCTGCCAGGCAGCGAATGCTGAGCCATTTCCTTTTGTCATACAATTTTTTACCTGTAATATTAATTTTATAATATGTTTACAATAAACGCATTTTTATTTATTTATTTATATTATTTGATCGATCATATTAAACACCACCCGAGCCCCGTGGTTTCAGCCCCCTAGTTAAGCTTATAGCCTGAACCTGCCTATTATAATTATAAATATTTATTTACATCGTACCTTCAAAATGAACGTGTTAACAAATAAAACTAAAATATATGTATGCATAGCGAAATTATTAGATGAATAATTAATGAAAGCATAGATTTTGTGAACATCTACGTATGTATTTGTACACCGAGTTAATTAGCAGGCATGAACCACAAACTGATTGCTACTATGTCGCTCAGTCGCACAACTAGACACGAAAACTGTGGACTTTTGTTAATATAATTTATTTTTCATGTTTTTTTATGGATGCCGCTGATGTTAGTGACTGACCGCAGCCCATGAACATCTACAAAAGCAAAGTGTCGCAGATGCCTTGCTTGAAGGAAGGGTAGGGGATTAATGATGGGAAATTGGAGGAGTACAACAGTATAGGAGAGGACTGGGATGGGAATACAGGCCTCCAGGCACCCGAATACCGGTCAATACAGTGCAATACTCCTACTCTTACCAGGCATGACTCTATTTTTATTTCAGTCAAAATCTTTCTCGATACTGCTTTTAGCTTTTTTCGATTTCGTCATAGATTAAGATTCGACTCTTAAATGTTTCTATAAACATGAAACTAGACGTTTACTTTACGACCAGTACAATATCCTACTGAGCGTAAGTATAAAGCGTATCTATAAAAACGTGGCGTTAACATAGCTACCAAAGTTGGTTCCGATTGGGAATTAATGATTTTCAAAAAGTTTTTTAATTACTCCCTATCTTATCTATCTTTGTAATATAAACTGGAATTATTACAATGTTTTTCACATATTTTGTTTCAATAATTGTCCAAGTTCCTACTTTACCCAAATGACTAATTGAACGCGACATGTACACAGTTTATGCTAACTAGCCCCGCCCCGGCTTCGGCGATTGATTAGATGGACAAACATACAGGATAGTCTATGATTATACAAGTAACATGAGCTTATACAATTTATGAAAATACTAGCGACCCGCCCCGGCTTCGCATAGATGCAATGCTGATATTAAATACACTACAGAAAAAGTGTGAACGTTGTATATAAAACATTAGTACATTATTATGATAAATCTCCTAGGGTTTGCAATGTAAACAGAAAAAATTGATTTAACGACATCACATTAGTAACCTCAAAAAAAAACAGTAGTTCTCCACTATTGAATAGATGTTATCCAACATATTATTATAAACCTTCCCCTTGAATCATTATCTCTAATCTATTAAAAAACCGCATCTAAATTCGTTGCGTAGTTTTAAAGATTTAAGCATTACAAAGACTTAGGGATCGTCAAACACCGCTCATAACAATCTTGTAATTTCTTTGAATAACTGTACCTAATTAATTCATTTCTTTCTTTCTTTCTAATAACCTTCATAAAAAGAAACCTTACCTACGAGATTTTCACTGTTTGCGTCATACAAGCAATAATTGTGTGTTCCCATTCTATTCCTCTCCCATCCTGTCCTACTCCTCTCCTAATTCCCTATCATTAATACTCTTCTTATTCCCTCCCTTTCTTTCAAGCCGGCTAGGCATCCGCGACACTTTAATGTTGTAGATGTTCATGGGCTGCGGTCAGTCACTAGCATGCCGCTTGCCCACATAAAAAAATACAAAAAATAAAAGCAGTGCACTCAAAAACTTAATCTAAACTCAAAACCGAAGCTTGTACAGTTAATTCGAGCATACATGACACCTCGCTTCAAACATCTGATACGATTTAACCACTCGAAGAGTTAACGTAATCGAAAACCACTTTATCTGACCTCCCCCGCCCCCTTGATACCCTCAAATATTAAAGGATGTGAGGGAGTTATCTTCAAAATCAGGGGTCTATAAATTTTGGGTGGAGATAATACGGTCTTTATGTGACACTTCGCACCCCGTTCCGATCGTTTTTAAATGTTTGCACGAGAGATTTAAGTGCAAGTATTAGTATGATCCGCTTTGCTCTAAACGTAACAAGGATTACAGATTGTCTATTTAAATGTTTGGATAGAAGATAGGCGTAAAAAAGAGGGAAATTTTATCTCGCATATTAGTTTCTAGGTTTTTAATTCTCTTTTAAAATTGGAAGATAAATTACTAAGGGCATACATCATCGTTCAGAAAATTGTTATTTAATTTTCCTATAAGAAAAACTTCTCATAATCGGAAGAAATACCGAAAAATCGGTACTTTTGAGACCATTGCTTATGCCTATTTATTTTAACAAAATGTAAATTTTAAACTGGAATTGCTAATAAAAAATTAAATATTGATCTAAGAATGTTTTTTACTGTGTATGAATTTTCTTGAATAAAATCATTTCTTTTTTTATGGTTTAATTTGTTTTATTATACTTTTAACAAAAAATATGTACACAGATTTTATTTATATTTTAATAAATTTTTGACATAATTAATAGATTATATTGTGACTTTTGGTTGAAATGCACCAGATGATGAATTTTCGAAACCGGTTGTAATTAAATAAAGTTTTTTAATAAATAATAGAAATAGTGTAAAAAAGTATTTAATTCAATAATTATTTTTAATAAATATAACTACCCTCATTTATACAGTTACATGTGCCCTTTTTCGAAACAGGAAAGGATATAATATTGGTGGTTGGAATTGACACAAAAACCGCGGAATGCCGAGGGGCGGAACCACCTGTGAATTCTGCATATTTCCAATCACGACATATTTGTTGCTTTATACAGGGTGTTTCAAAATTATAATAAACTATTTTAATAAACTATTTTGGTTTTCTTGTTAGAATAAAAAGAATGTTACGGAATAATTAATAGATCTCAATTTTATTTGGCGGTAATTTTATAAAAAAATCGCATAATCTTAATTCGCATATTCTTTACCACGATGAGTGGTATAAAAATATTCTTATTGGTCTATAATTTATAAAATATCCTATTAAGGAGAAAAGCTCAAATAAAATTGGATTTTATGCTTACTTTGGGAGTTTTGTCACAATTCTGAATATATCACTCCCGTTATGTTAATTTACATTTTCCTATTAATTTTCATGTTAGATTTTTTATTAAAAAAATTATTTTTTGCTTTAACAATTTAAATCACTCGATATGAATAATAACTTATTAGTAAAAAAATATTAATCTAAATATTAATTCAATCTTTCATAAATTAAAAGAACACTCTGTATAGTATAACGTGATCCCGTGGGAATATATCTCGGCTCGGTTCTCCCAATATTACGCGCCATTCCAACCAGGAAGCGTTTTTGTTTACTTGTATAAGAAAATATTATTTCGTATTGGACTTTTGGGACGTACCTTTTGTAATGCAAAATTATGTAACTTAGATTTTTATAAAAATAATTTATAGTTATAAATATGTATTTTTAAATACTACTAAGAATTAAAAAACAATTATTGGATTTAAATAATATTACTAAATTCAAGAGTATAAAATCACGTAATATGTAATGTATGTAATACCTAGGTATTTTAGGATTGCGACTGAAGAACTTGTATCCATGACTATGAATAAACTTAAAAAAAATATGTAATCAAATTCGAATTCTTTCTAACTAGCAAAAATGTTGTCCCTTACGTCTCAACTCCGATTTTTGATGTTCTAAGGAGCGAGCAAAATCCAATAAAAAGTAAATCTTATTAAATTTAAAGTTTAAAAAAGTTTAGTTTTGTTAGGTTTGAACACGAATATGTCAATGAAGTTGAGTTTCAATCGCTGTTAGCAAAGTTACCGGGAAAAAGGTTAAAGTTGTCTTAGTTTTTCAAAATTCTAAAGTAACATAAAATGATGTAGGATAAAATAGTTCCATAACGGATTAAATGAGTATTTATGTAATATCGAATAGGCAAAGAAAAAATTACGGGAGTCCGTTATGTCCCGTATAAGATTAAATGCATCTTAAATTATTTGTAACGAACTATATTAATATGTAGCATACATGAGGACAGAAGCACGCAGTGGCGCTGAAAAACGTAAAAAATCCGCTAGCAAAAGCCAATCAAATTGGAATTAGTTCTATTTAGCAAAGCAGGAATCAGTTCCCCATTTCCTGACTCCAGACACCTGTTGCCCGGTTCCCACGCACGTGCAGCTAATTCTGCCACTGGCCACACCTGTTATGGCCCTGATTTTTAATCTGTGTGTGGGAATTCACTTTGTCCCCTGTGGGTATTTGTTTTAGTGACACTTCCTTGGGTGACTTATATTTTGTTAAAGAAATTGCTAGCTTGCATATCTGTCGCGATAAATCTTTCTTGGGTGCGTGATGACTTTTATATTTTGTGAAAGGAAATTGTTGCTGGCTTGCATATTTCTGCGATATAAATAAATATTCAGGAACATTTAATACTACGCCATCTAGTTCGAAACTAAGCTTTTATGGAAACTAGATAACTGATAGACGTACTTATATATACTTTTTTGTAAATACTTAAATACTATAGATATATAAACAGACTGTAGAAAATTACAATGTTCATCATGTCTTAATTTTCTACTCGTGAGGATCGAACCTACACCCTCTAGCGCAATAGACCATTGCTGTATTCACAGCGCCAATCGAGTTGCCACTTTTTTAGTTCATTATGTAAATTAACAGATTTAATGGAGATTGGATGAGGAGAGGAGTTCTCGATTCGACATATCTCCGGCATTTTTGGACCGATATGGAAAATTCTTTTTACATTTGACAGTGTCATTGTGGTCCCATAGAAATTGTGTTCAAGTCTGATCATCCACGTGGAAGATATTCCAGGGAACTCCTCGAAAATCAATAGAAAAAGCTCTGCTTATTAAGGTTAATGGTGTCCATTAAACTCTAACATTATTAACTAAATTTTGATTGGTCAGAAAATTTAATAAGGAAGGATTTTATAAATATTTTATCGTCATACCATTAACCGGTCATAGAAACGTTTAAAAACAATTTCCTGTTTTAATTAATTGTGCTAAATCTTTGACATAAAGTCGTGTTCAGACTGCACGATCCGCAACCATTTGTCACGTCACATTTCCCTAATACCACCACAATTCCTACATTCTAAAACCTACTTTATTTCTAAACACATAAATCATAGATTTAATTGTATTTCGTTATTATGTAATGTATGCAAGTATTGAATTTTAAACTGAATGTATGTAGAAATAGGGTTGAAATTAATTTGCGTTTTGTTTCAAATTAGCGGTGGTGCAATGAAATTAATCTAGTGGTGTAGTGATGACGTGATTTATGCACCTGGACTTCCGTCGGTACCGAGGTTCGGTTACACGTGGGTGTGTAATGTAAAATAATTGCTTAATAAGTACCTTGGTCGATCGACAAGTGATTGAAGTACCGCATTAGAAATTATATTGTTAAAAGTAATAATACTTATTTTATATCGTCAATTATTGACACTAATATAATAAAGAGGAAAACTTTATTTGTTTGTAATGAATAGGCTCAAAACTACTGAATCGATTTTAAAAATTCTTTAACCATTCGAAAGCTATAATCTACATTATCCACAAGTAACATAGTCTATATTTTATATTTAAGTTAAATACTTAATTTTAATTACGTATATTAAAGTTAAATACTTACGCTTTATTTTTAAAAAACACCCTTGAATACAAATCTATTACATTCATAAGAATTTTCTCAGAACATTTAAGGTACGGAAGCGATAACGGTAAAAAGCTTTAACAAACTAGTTCAACTAATAGCCTATATTAATAACCACAATTATCTTCAAAACGCTACGTCTTACGCCCCCATTCTTTTTTTCCACGACAATTACGTAGTAAACGAAATTTAATTGTCAATCTTACCGTGTCAGACATTACCGTGAACACCGCTTAATGACCATTGTATGGTCATAATAATTTACCACTATAATAAACTTCATAGTACAATAATTAAACAAATATATGTCTTATTCCGTTACAATAAAAGATATAATTCATTTATTGGCGCGCATTTTTTAAGTTGTCAATATGACATATCAATTGACAGCTGCGCGCGGCCATTTTGATTTGGCGGCAAATTTATGTTGTCCACCCACGGCATGCGACTTTTATATTGAAAATGGACATCCGAAACTCATTAAAAGGACATTTGCGTCATTTTGCGGTACGTCTCTATTTAACACTTAAATCGATTACACTTTGTAAGAGATTTTTTTCTCTTTTATGCGATTTTGCGTGCGGCTGGTGATAATAAATTTATTCTGAAATAATGAAGGCACGAGGCATGGAAAGCTGCTGTTGAATACAGATAAAATAAAATAGTTCATCCATCATGGGACGGTGACAAAAAAAAGTAACGAAAATATTCTTTTTTATTGAAGCTTTTGTATATGTTTGTGATAAATTTACTGATTGTAGGAAAAAACATTGATTTAATATATTATTTCAAAAAAGTCATTCCATAAAATATTTTAACAAAAAAATTTAGTTTATGATTAATGTCATCTTAAACCCTTAATTTCTCCGTAATTCCATTTGACATACTAAAAAGCCCTTTATGAAAATGTCAGGATAATAATCTGATTACAATAAGGTTAATTTGTCCAAAATCTTGGAAACCCTACAACGGTCGTATGTGGGTTGTTAATAGGAAAAGTAGGAATTTCGTTTTCCTTCTTTATACAACGACTTCCGCTTGCGTATTGGCTTCTGTGAGGGGTGACCATGCGTTGGGAATTTTTAAATTAATTATTTGAAATAAATATACTTTTTTAAGGCGTAACCTCGCCCATAAAAAGTTACTAGATGTATGTATAATTAGATTTTTGCAAAATTTTTTAAAACATGTGAAATATTTTTTGTATTCAAAATGCGTATAATATAGATGTTTAAATAAATTTCATACGAAAATATTCTCATATTATTGATGGTAATTGTACAACACATGTCCAAACATTTTGTGAAGATTTGAAAGAAAGAAAGAAAAACTTTATTGCCATTCATTAAAGTTTTAAAAAGTTAATAATGCACATTAAGCTGCGTTTAAAATCCTTTAAAAAATATTCTATTTAACATGGAAAGTACTCGCGTTTACGCATACACAAGAAAATACCAGTATCAACAAAGTAAGTTTATTTCTTTGTCAACCTTTACATTTAATTAATTTCGAGATAATCAACTAACCTAAAAAGTTATACAAAGCCATATCACAGTATACGGTAAACCCTATAGTATATACCAAATTATCAAGGCTTACATACAAAATAAGCTATTTAAATATATTTTTTATTTACCTTATAGGCTTGCTTTTTGTCCTAGGTAAATCATGGTCACCGTGAAGTAATTCATGCCACAATAGTATTACAAGAAAGACAATCCTCTTTGTCCTTTGTGCCTTCTTCAACCGCGGATGGGTACGGCTTCCCTTGCAGGACATACATACATACATACATTAAACTATAATAATATGCTTATTGCAAAAGTTACTTATAAATAATGACTGCTCGGTTGGCGCAGTGGATACGTCAGTGTCTATTGCGCCGGAGGGTGTGGGTTCGATTCCCACGGGTAGAAAATTATGATGTGATGAACATTGTAATTTTCTACTGTCTGGGTGTTAATATCTATAGTATTTACAAAAAAAAAGTATGTTTAAGTATGTCTATTAGTTATCTAGTTTCCATAGTATAAGCATTGCTTAGTTTGGGACTAGATGGCGTTGTGTAAAATATCCGAGAATATTTATATTTATGTTTAAATAAAATACTTTTTAGAGGATTTTAAACGCGGTTTTGTATTTGCTTTATGGCGTCACTCGAATTTTCGGCGCACTCCATCTGCCTTTTATTTATTATTTAATCCTGTATTGTACACCACTTACATACATAAGAGCAGTAATTACAATTAAATGTACAATAGGCGGCCTTATTGCTTTCAAGCAATTTCTTCCAGGCTACCTTAGGTTAAGGATAAAAATTGCGAAGTCATGTTGCAGGTGGTCATACATATAAAATATAAAAAACAAAATACAATTTAATAATAATATTGAAAATATAAATATAATATAATTTTTTCCTAATCTGTGGATTCCACCATATGTCACAGTCTATTTCAGAGCAAATGTCACCTTCATTAGGTAACTTTATCCATCATTACTCTCACCCCCGATATTCCTCAAAAATGCTCAAAACAGACAAACAAACAAAAACTTTAATGGCGGAACTCACCTTAACCTTCCGTTTCCTTTACATTTCCTTTATTTCACACAAACCAATTAATTTTAAACCTTATAACATTGAGCTAAGATTGAAAATTAAAGTGCATTGATTAAATGCTCTATTAAGTCGTAATTATTTGAAATTAAAATTTGCCAAATGAATTTGTGTTTTATTTATATTCAATTAAGAATTATATTTGGGTGAGTAGTAAATAAAATTATAATGCTTTGATGTATTTACAGCTTTAATAAGTAAATACGAATAAATCACGCCCAATGTTCTGTGTTATTATTAGAATACGTTATACCAGAACTTCTGGCTTTTAACTTCGTAAATGGATGTATGGAATTCTGTTTGAAGGACAATTGATGGTAGAATTAATGAATGAATGAAAAATACTTTAATGTAAATAAAAAAAAAATATTTATTTGCTAAAAACACTGTACAAAAAGTTGTCAATTAAAATATGTTATGATCTTTATGTTTCGCTTCGTAGGAAGCATGCAAATGTGTGATTTTATTAATAGTACACACCAAAATAAAAATAATATACAGATAAACATAATAAGATTTGATACATTCACATATGGCATAAGGCAACCATTTACAGATAGAGAGACATATACAAATATAAATTTGACAGGAGGTGGCGTAAAAGCTGGGAAGTAGGCTGTATAATCTATAAAAAACATATATTTTATACAATAAACATTACACAATAATAAATAGATAATAGATATGAATAAATACAGAAGATAATATTTCAAATAATATTTATTTTTTATGTTTCAACAAGTTCTGTATGTCATATTTCTATGCAAATGTCACTTATTAGTTGTTATAAAAGTCCTATAAAAGAGTAGGCGCGTTCAATATCTGGGCGCATTGGTACCGATTGCGCTTGGTGCTCGAACGTCTTATTGACGTCACGACCCAACTACCCTCACTTTGCTAATAGTCGTTATGCCTAGCTGTGATTTGTTGTTAACTGACTAGTTCTATAACTGGCCAGTTGTGTAGAATCACAATACATTTCTATTACATTCGACATAATGTTAGATACTCTCTATTATAACAATATTTATTATATGATCTTCCAAACATCTTACAAACTAAGACCAAGAACACACCAAAGAGACATTAATAAAACAATTATCAAATTAGTAATAAATTACTCTACGCTCTATTTTTTTTCTTATTGTTCACAATACAGAACATAAATATTTGTCTATTTTTTAGATTCATATTTCCCCATATTAAATTATACAAGGGCATAATAAAATGCTTATTAGTAGAGGAAACAATCATTATAATAGTGACCACGGAAAGGCGATATGTAAGGGGTCGGACACACGTGCAACTTCCTTCCTCTTAAGGTTATGATACACTGAAACGTAATATCACTTCTTATGTATGTTAAATGTTTATATTGTATAATAACTGTAACGCACAAATTCGTTCACATAGCATGATTTTTCGTATGATTATGATCTAACTAGACCAAAAAGATGGTATCAAATCGGACTAGTATTTCATGAGATTAGCGCGCACTAACAAACAAATTTAGTTTTATAAGCTTAAAGTTTAAACATCAATAATCATTTTTTTTTTGCTTTGTCACAATTCTGAATACATATATCACTCCCGTATCAGTAATCATCGATCTAAAAGTACATATGACATTACCGGAGAAATAATTTATAGAACAAAATGGATAAGGAATGCAAATACCAGCTTCATTTTAAGAATATTTAAGTCATATTAAGCATTTGCTAACATCTTACTTATTACGTATGTTAGGTACATTGTACGCACAAATGTATTAATTCTAAGATTTTTCTAGGTAAGAGTCATAAAATTAAACAATAAAAATGGATACAACAGTCTATAACAACGTGAGAAAAAAACTCCATTACATTGCAACAGAGTTGTCTAATAAAACGATTATATTTAGTACCACGTACATATTCAATCTATTGCTTATAATTTTCCTAATTATAATTGAACATCTCATTAAACAATTTATTAATCACATCGTCCTATCAGCGACCTTTAAAACCAATAAAATTAATGAACTCAGATAACATCCAATCAAAACAGGAAACAATTACAATAACAGCTAATATGACGATTAAAATTCATCGCTTTTCAAAACATCTTTTCTTTGCCCACTTTTTTAAAAAGACAATTTCTAAGCAACTTCCCGCCATATTATTAACATATTTTGGAGACTGCAAAGTTATTGCTGCGTATTGAATATCTTTTGAAACAATATAGAGCCTTATTTGCTTAGCAATAAGATAGATTTTAGTATGGTATATTAGTTATTGGTGTAAAATAAAATTGTGAAGGTGTATGTGGTATCGAATAATCGCAAAGCTATGGGGTTGAAGACGGAATGTGTCAGCTTTATGTCCATATTATGGTTGGGGATGATGCTTTATATTCATAGCTTTGCTATTATTTTTTGTTTTGCAAGAATTAACGGTTTATTTGGGGTTTTGTTCTATATTCAATTTGGGTAATTTAAAAGTATGTTAACAATTCATTGTAATATTTTATAAGCATCAAATAATTTGTTTTTTCCCGCGTTACTCTGAATTGAATATTCATATATAATAAACAAATTTATATAGTTCAGTTAGCTTATGCATTCTGGACCTCGATGTTTATTTTTTTAAACGGACCCATAATAAAACGTAATTGGCAACCCCTGCCGTATTGTTATTACCATTTACCATGTAATATAAATTATAACTCAATGCGAAATATACCAGTAAATAAAACACGTTTTTAAACCTTAAAAATAATGCGTATTGCATTAAATTTCATGCACAATATATCGCGGGGCGCAATGTGCCGTAACACATTGAATCAAAAGCCGTACTTACGTTTAAAAATTCCGATTTATTACTATATCGAAATTTGTTCCCGCCGTAGCGAATTTATTCAATTTTATTTTACCCCAGTACACATAAATTGTACAAAATGCGTTTCAGATGATGGACAATGCATTAATGCTGAGGGGAGTACAGATGTAGCGAAGTGACCAGTGAAAAAATCTCTTACGACTTTAAAATTATTGAACAGAAAAGTAAACGTTTTTAAAATAAATAAATTAATCAATATTCCTGCACATTTAACAAGCCATCATGTCCCAAACTAAGCAAAGCTTGTACTATGGAAACTAAATAACTGATAGATATATGTACTTAAACATGAATAACAATTTATTATACTATATATATTTCTATCGAGAAGAAAAAAAATAATAATAGGTACCACGATTTCATTGTCTTATTTTGGTCTTTACTAAAAAAAATACCGCGTAATTAAATGTCATTCAAAAGCGTTCTAGGAATTTGAAATATAGATTCAAATTTCGAGGGTTACAAGATAAGAAAGAAGCTTTGAGAATTAAGCATGTATTGTTGTAAATTACAACGATTACAATATTCTGAAGTTTCAGTAATCTAAATATAGTTTCACTACATACTTGACTATATGTATCTAATAGAGCAAAGCTTTCCTAAGATAACGTCTGCATAAAATAGCTATCTGCCCTTGCAACTGAAGATTTAAATCTTATTTGCTGCCAGTTTTTTTTTATTTTATTAAAAAAAATTACCGCATAATTGATTGTGGTTACAATTTCATTCATTTGCAAATGAACGTTCCGAATTTAAAAAACAGATTTCAATTTCGAACATAACAGAGATTATAGATAAAAAATTCAGTCTGTTTTCTAATGTTTACTCATACCTTTGAGTCAGGAGTATTTTGAACTTTCAGTAATCTATACTCCGTCCAAATATAGTTTAACTATTATTACAGCTATTAGCGTAAAGCTTTCGTAAGATAACGTCTGCATTACCACAAAAATGGGTATCTGACACTGAAACCGATCTCTTTCAGAGTAATGGGTGATATTTTTTGTTCATGGGCCGGGTCAGAGGTTAAGAACGACCAATGGCGATGGTATATACCCATCTCGCTCGTGTAAAGAAGTTAAAGAATGTAAAGAGGGAGATAAAAGATTCTATTCTTGGTTTTGTCTGGAGATGTTTTGGACGGTTACGTGGAAAAGTATAATATTTGTCAAAACCGTACACTTATTTGGTACAGAGTTATTTCTATATTATGTTACCCCAAAACACTGTCATGCCTTAGTAAGGATAGTAGAATTTTGTAATAGTTTAGAACTTTTGTGCTAAAAATTAATTTTTTTGGCGTTTTTTTAAACATAAGATTTTTGTATATGTATAGTCAAAGACAAAATCATCATTATTTTTTCAAATTGGCCTTTTTCGAGGCGCTTTTAGAACGTCATATACATTTACATAATTAATATTTTTTTTATTTAGCACCGATTTGGAAGGCTATTAAATACAATTAACTAAATAAAATTCATCAGCTCTGATTTTATCGATGACCAAAGATTAATTGTTATCGTTTGATTCGACTGTGTCCTTTTATATGAAGGTATGTTCACGTATAACTTTTTTATAACAATCGGTTCTATACTTGGGTGCAAAAAGCCAGGCTGACTAAAATTCGTATTTATTTATTTATTTTATTGGTAATCTAACAGCTTTACATGTTCATAATAAAACAACAATTAACTTTTAATTTTACAATTAGCCAAAAGAAATAATATTAGTATGAAAATGTTTTTTCTTACCGACAGTCTTTCAGTATTCCTGGCGGTTGCACGTGAAATAAATCCTCTTCGGGATTGCAGGAGATTACGTTATTTTATTATTTTATTTACATTTTAAGGAAACGCACTAATGTCATTATTGGACATAAATTTCTGAACGAGTGATTTATGCTGGAGATTTGTTTTTGAACGAAACGGTGCGATCAATCTTTTCATTAAGTGTGGTTTTGTTGAAGGAAATGAAGCGTTTAGTTTAACAAGTATTCTTTGTTTAAAGTGGTATAAACCTTTCAGTAGAGATAGAGTAAGAATTAATCTCCATATCATTTATATTTTTTTCGTAAAGATTGATATAAAATATGTTTTTTTTTATAGTTTTTTAATAATATTTTTTATTAGAGCTCACAGGAGCAATTACAAAATTTTACTTAAGTATATTATTGACAATATAATATTTTGACATAAATTGCTTATCGCCTCACTGTGAACATATTGTGAATATTCTAACAAACTAGTTTATGTTATACTTATAATAAATATAGAAATATTATCATATTCTTTGTACAAGAAGTTTTTACAATTCAATAAGAATATGCGAATTTGATACATACTCCCTACTAGCTTTTCCCGCGGCTTCGCTCGTGTCAATTTCTGATCAATATAAAGTAACCTATCTTTATACGAAATTTTATCAAAATCCGTTCATTAGTTCCGGCGTGATTGACTCACAAACATCCAAACACCCAAGTTGCAAACTTTCACATTTATTATATAAACATAACTGAATACCTCATATAAAATATACTAAAAAATTCCAAAATAGCAAAACCATTTCCATAAAAACGTCACCAACATATCCGCCACTAAAAAAAGCTTCATAAATCTAAAACTAGCCGAAATAAATTCCACAAAAAGTTTCCCTCGCGGCTTCAGATGAAGACACTTCATTTAGTTTCCATCAAGCAATAATGTTGAACAAATACAGGAATAGCCAAAACATTCGGCGCAATTAAAAAAAGTCTCAAGTTGTTTGAATTTCCATAAATACTTGCGACGTTTTTTGACATATATCTTCCTGAGTTTTTTCAAGACGATAGTGTTGTGGTAAGTATCGACTTTCTTTTTAACCAACTTTCAAAAAAAAGGAGGAGGTTGTCAATTCGACCGTATTTTTTATGTATGTTATTGGCAAAAAAATTTATGATTCATCATTATCAATATATTATTTAGCATTATTTTTTTATGTTAACATCAGGTGAACCGCATGCTCCGCAAGCGGAGTGACTGACCGCAGCCCATGAACATCTACAACATTAAATGTCACAGAGG
>LQNK01000189.1:167983-203720 GCA_001586405.1 Phoebis sennae | reverse complement strand
ATTATTCAAATGGGGGCAGGTGACTGGACGCAAACAGAACTGACCTCCGATACCGGAATTCTGTTTAATTACCTTATGATTGCGTGGAAACCGAAGTGTCCATGTGAATTGTTTTGATTTATGGTATGGTATACTTTGGGGAAAAACCGGTTTGTTTCTTGTTTTATTTAATTTATAAACAAACAATAACGCACAGTTATTGTTTATACAATTTTTTTTAATAAGTACTTTCTTTCTCGATGTATCTATGTGTATCCGTATTAAGTGCATTAAAGAGTTTTCATTCATTCATTCATTCATTCAAATAAAGCTTTTAGCGTTTTATAAGAAGTCGCTTTAAATATATTTGAGCCACTTCATTATTGATTTTATTTTTATTATTTTTATTGGCTTATTTTGTGTAAGGCAGCGTATTTTACTTACTAAATGATCAGATGAAACATAATCTACATTTATTTATTTATTTAACTCTTCAATGCACTATACAATAACATAGTTAAAAAAAAGAGAAAACAAGCTCGTTGATTACATATTATAGTACATTCGGCGATCTTATCACTTAGTAGTGATCTCTACCAGGCAAAAAACGCAACATTTTCATAAATAAATAAATATTTATGGTATCCATTATCGATAGTGACCAAAACGATTTTCATAATCCACCCAAGCATTGCACACTAGGGAGACGCTATCAACAGTTTTATTCCTACCCTCAAGTTTCCCCGAAAAGGGCATTTTCTCAAAAACTCATCAATCAATGCTGTGGATTGTGGTTTCGATATTAAAATATTGAAGCTTTCTATCAATACTTGCAGGTACTTACATTATTGGATTCGCGAATATTAGTTGAGTCAAAAAATATAACAAAAACATTTTTTTTATAACTGTGGGATAAGCGCTAAAATTAAAAGCTTTCAAGATTTAAAGTCACCATTTTAAATCATGTATAGACACTAGCGTTGTCTATTTGTTTTTAAAAATGGTTTATTTTCTTTCTCATATTCATTTTGCAGATAAACATATAACTTAAACATACTTCTTCAATCTACACTAATATTATAAACAGGAAAACTTCGTTTGTTTGTAATGAATAGGCTCAAAAACTACTTGACCGATTTTAAAAATTCTTTCACCATTAGAAAGCTACATTATCCACGAGTAACATAGCCTATATATAATATTTTATTATAGGTGTTATAACATCATGCAATTTACGAGAGCGAAACCGCGCGGTTTAGCTAGTATAGAATATGGCATTAACATACTCCTAAGATCAAAGATACGGTCAATAAAACGTTATATTATGCCATATCGAAGAATAATAAATTCAATGACATAAATAAGCCATTTAAAAAATGGCCAAGCTTGAGGGACGATCTCACGATAAAACTTTACGAGATTCGGGTAAAGGGTAGGAATCTGTCTGCGAAATACTGTTTCCATTGTACCGATTCTTCCGATTATTTATCGGATGGTATTCTTCTTGTTAAAATTATTTTTCTTACTCTGTATCCTCAGATGTACTTTTAAAATAAGCTAGGTATAATCGACAGAGTACAAAAGTATAAGGAAATTTTTTACGTTACGTTGTTTGATATCCACAGAAGGACTTCTTATAAAGAGGAAAGATTTGTTTGTTTGTACTGAACAGGATAGGATTTGGGTGAAATTTTGTGTAGAGATTGTTTAGAACCACATGAATGTTTTAGTTTTTATGAAACCGCGGAGCTCAGCTAGTATGACATAATATGATACCATTGATAGAGAAGGAAGGACCTACTACCCAAAATATAAGAAAACAAACATACCATCATTCAATTAAATATCCATTTTTATACAATAAAAATGTACTCTAAAAAACCTATAAGTAAAGTTTTGTTGAAAAATTCAAGGTAAATAAATATTTTAATGATAACCTTGACTCGTGTCAAAAAGACTGGACCACTAGAGCCCAAAACAGAAAGGATTGGAAGAGAGGTCTTTGCCCAGAAGTGGGACATTACAGGCTCAAAATAAAAAAAAATACAAAGTACATTCTAAAACTATGTGCATGGAGTTTTGTATACAATCTAGCCACGAAACACGAATGTCCATGGAGTATTGTATACAATCTCGCCACGAAACGGAAACAGTCACCCAAATGAAATGCGTAAAGGGTTACCGTGATCCACATAATCCTAACCACGCCACTCCCAACCCACCAGCTTATGGTGCCATACATTTGTTTTTATGTGCAGATTTACGATAACTGTGTTAAGTCAAAAAGTGGCGAAAAGTGGTCGGCTTAAGCGGTCCTATACTGCGGGTCATATTGATTTAATGTCATAAAGTTTGTTAAAAAAAAACATTACAATAACTTTATTTCTTCAAGTTACACATGAAATACATAATTATAGGTAACAATCGAATAATTTGTTACTTAAAGTATTGGCATTGTAGTGGCGATTTGTCATTGGGCCCGCACTAGGCATGGCCTGTTTTGCGGAGCTCCTCTAAGGATAAAACTTATTCCTGATAGCTACAGTTTAGTATTTAAACTAAACCATTTATAGGTTAAACTAAATATATTTCTTAATGGGAAAATCGATAGTAATAGGCATCCCCACTTAAATATAATAAAGATGAAAACTTTGTTTGTTCGGTTGTAATGATGATGCTCAAAAACTACTGGACCGATATTAAAAATTATTTCATCATTCGATAGCTACATTACGCTACGAGAGCGAAGCCGTAGCCGAATCAGCTAGTTTATATAAAAAAGTAATAATATTACTTTTAGTACACCCAAACTAAGCAATTAGCTTGTACTATTGAAACTAGATTAAAGAAGATATTAGTAAAATTCTTAAAGAAATATCTTACGATTCGGTGAGGTTAGGTTAGGTTAGAACATATAGGAACATACCAACAGAAGAGACCAATAGTAAATAGTATATTCCTGAATCCACGGCATATATTTAGTTACATAAACATAACGGTCGCAGTCCCTATTCTCACGACGCGGTATAATTCCGCGATAAATAACAGTGGGCAGTCGGACTGTACGATGAATTTTAGCAATGGCAATAATGGACTATTTGGTCATTGTTTTTGCGTTAAATGAAGTATAGTTTTTTAGGGATTATACTTGTAAATAAAGTTCAATAAGAAAAGTAATGAGATTGACTTTTAAGAGCAATGTATAAAGACTAAACTTATAGTATACTAACCGCGCCCCGCGGTTTCACCCGCGTAACTTATGATAAGTATTCAGTATTATATAATTTATTAAGTCTATATAATCGGTACAGTTGTTTTTGCGTGGAAGAGTCACAAACAACTATCGCATGTATAATATTAGTATTATAATATGATTTTTGTGTTTACTTTGTTGCAAATTGTTTATAACTTTTTGCCAAAAAAAGAACCAACCTACCAACCAACTTCTTCACTCCAAAAAGAAGAAAATAACTTTTATTTTATTTTTGTTGAAATCTATGCAAAGTCGGTGAAAAATCTTGTTTAAAGGCATCATACACATAATTATGTTATATTAAAATAAAACTGGCCAGCTATAAAATTAAGCAAAAGAAAATATCCAACCCGGGTCCCGTAAAACGTCTCAAAAGGAGCAAGTTATTGGGGTCCACTTTGTAAATATTAATCTCGTAAATTTTTTGTCAACAGCCTCCTGCCCTCTTGATGGATAGGGGTAATATCGGCGCAATATTTTACGATACCTCATTTTACTACAACTTATGGTATTCTTTGTCTTGAAACGATGTTTTGAAGGCGTATTATGCATCTTTTAGGAATATTTTGTCATTTGTAGTTTGCCATTTTTTAATATCTTTATTATATAGTGAGACAGTTAAAAAAGACAAAACCTTTCGAACTAGTTTAGTGAAGTGTTAGAATTAAGTAGTGATGTGATAATCTGCCCACAAATAACACAATATCAAAGTGTCTATAATAGAGAGTATAAGAAAAGTGTCAATGGACAAATTTTTAGTTTTACTCTGGTTAGCAGTTTAAAAGAATATATCAATATTTTGAAAAAGTTTGTGATGTTTAGAGGTAAATAAAATTGAATTTCTTGTATTTTTATGGACTCTTGAAAGATTGACTAAATGTTGAAATAAGATCAAAGTTTGTATAAAAATAAAAATAATTTCTTAAAAATAGAATTTACTGAGTGAAATTATTCTTCAGTCTTTACATTCAGGAAATTATATTAAGGAATACATATATATTAGTATAATAAATATGTAATTCTTAATGTCCTTTAGTAACGGCATGGATTTGCCCAAATTTTCCCCAACATTTATAGTAAAAAACTAAGGATAAGAGCTTTATGATAATTTTACGGTATATTTTCTTAGAATAATAAAGTATTGCAACGAAAATTAAAGATAAGTAATTTTATGTCAAGTTTTATTAAAAGTAAGTAGATTTTATGTCCAGTAAAATTGTACAATTCCCTTCTTTTTAATGAACAAATCAACCGTAATCCAGGTGGACAGATGTTACAAAAAAAGTTTATTTATGCCAAAGGCGTGAGAGTTGCCCGTTACAAAAATAGAGCTTGTTAGTGGTCATTCGGTTTTTTTAACAAATTTGTATAACACTCCATGAGTGGTTGAGAAAACAGTTTTTTTCTTCAGATTAAATATTTATGGCCAGATACAATAGCTTTGGGGCACGCAAAAAGTAACGTTCTATTTAAAAAATAAGGGTGGTCGATATTTGAATTGGTGACATGTAAAATTAGTGCGTGAATTTTAAGAAGCTGAAGTATTTTTTATGTACTTTTGCATAAAGATGTACAGATCTCTGATTTTAAAATATAGTTTTATTTTATACATTCAATGTAGAGTTGCAAAAATTATTGAATAACATTAAGCGTAAGTTTTCAGATATTTTATACACGACTATTAAGTATGTGCTAACACATAATTATATATAATTTATTAATAACGTATTATTTTCCAATATTTAAGGTTTTTGATAGCTGACTCAAAATTCATTAAATCAATTTATTTTCTAAATTGATTTATGGAAAAACATACAATTTTAATCTAAACATTCTTTGGCTAGTAGCAAAACTTATTGTACAATATTATTTTAAAATATTCAGACTTTCGATCCTAAATGTAAACATTGGCCAAAGTGAAGCGATGTCCCATCACAAAAGATTGCGATAAGATCGCATTTTCTATGCAAACACGCTTGCACACGACCAGTCAAGGTGCACTGTCCTATTGTCCGACCTCCTTGCTTTACAAACTTCTTTCACCGGCTCCAAACATAATTGCCTTCGCCCCTCGGTCAGAAAAAAAAATAAAGTTATTCGGTATTCAAAACACATGTCACTTATCGATTTATCGCGTCACGAATCGAAATGTCCTTTTTTCAAATTTAGAACATTCGGAGCAAATCCCTTATTTGCGTGAAGTCGCCGACAGTTCCCATGACGGGCGAATTATGTTTTTGGAAATTATTCAAAAGACTGGACGACATTTTATTGTTGCAGTTTCGGAAGTGAAACGGATTAGTTCTGTTATCGTTGGACATTTATTGCATAAGATACAGAATTAAAGATATTATTATCTTGTACAAATTATTAAACTTTATTTTTCACCGAATATAGGTACATCGTTTTTGCACATTGAAACACATATGAGTTGAAAAATAAATATGTTTTCTACCGTTACCACTCGATGATAATATATGAATACATTTTTTGCTGTCAAAAATGGAGATTAACAAAAACGTCGGGTAAAAGAGACCCCAATATTAATAATCCCGATACGGTCTCTGATTACGTTGTAACAAAAGTCTAGATGTGGCAGATAACCTAGTGGTAACACAATGTGGGTGCATTACACCCCCGACGGTAGGGTTAGCATCTTAAAATTTATTTTGATTTAGAAGAAATTAATGATAATTGCAGACACTAATTGTAACGGTGGTAAATATAAAATAAAATATGTATATATGAGGTTTCAAAAGAGCTTTTAAAAAGCCAATTTGGAAAAATAAATTATTTGAATTTGAATTTGAATTGCAGGATTGCTTATGTCGGTATTTGATTTTATGAAAAATATTAAAAACCATCTTTAGTTATTTGGATAATATCAAATTTTTCACCTTTGAAACCACGAACGTATAAATGCCTCTAATGCCCGGAGTCTGAGTATTTTAGTCGAACTGTCAATAAAAGTTAAGTGTCAGACAAATTTCAGACGAAATTTGACAATGATGCGGGCTCAGAACGCAATATTGTCACAGTTATTACACGTTTAGGGCTAGTGAATCGAGAAACTAGCGTTAAAGTGACTGATTAACCGAGCATAAGCATATTTATACAGTTGTGTATTTTTAGTTTTTATATTTTATTGTCTTTATGTCCTGGTGAATAAGGCCGCTTGCATATCAGACATTTAAAAATTCATATTTTTTATTGTTCCCTCTTGATGAAACCGCATCTTGATTGCTTTGTACATAAAAACACTTCACTAGTTCCACAGTTGTGTATTTTCTACCCTATATGACTTATTTATTACAAATTAGACCGGTCTAATTTAACTTAAAAATTCATATTTTATATATGTACTTAAAATTTAAATAACAGGACATCGTTATGAAAATATATAGTATCCACGTATTAATAATTTTGGTTCAACTATGTGTTTCTTTTCGCTCCGTATTAAAGTAAATACTACAATAAATAAAATTGTTATAATCTATGTAAATGAATGTTCTATTTTATCTGCTATCCGTACAGTATTGAGCCGACGCGATGAGTGGCATAACGACTGATCATAGATAAGGTAATTTCGCTCAAGTATCCGAATTGGGACCCGAATAATTAATATACGTATGGTTTTAAAGGTCATAATACATTAGAAGATTTTTCTTTACTATTTTAAGCTATTTACATACGTGGCGATGTGTGTAGAGCGGTTTTTATGTTATTTGTTTTGTTTTTAATCTACTGTACTACTTTTTTACAATAATTATTTTTTTAGAAGTTTTAGTTACAATAATTTTTATTCGGTTAATATTTTATCTGGTTTCTTCAACATGCCTCTTATTATTTGACAGGATAGAGATAGTAAGCCTTTTGACCTAGTATCGGTTGAACGCATTAAGGTTTACTGTGTTGTAAATAAAACCGAATTGATATTTTTTGACGGCGATTACACCCTCTTTTTTACATTATTTTAGATATAATTTCATACGAGATAAGAGTGAAGTGATGTTGCAAAGGTATACCGCCACGTATGAGAATGTTAAATGTTATGCAATTAAAATTATTTCTATACCTGATCAGCGACGCTACGCACCCGTAGCATAATGTTATATATTATAGCATATAAAATAAAGCCTATGTTACTCGTGAATAATGTAGCTTTCGAATGGTAAAATAATTTTTAAAATCGGTCGACTAGTTTTTGAACCTATTCATTACAAACAAACTTGTTTGTTACTATTGTTAAGATACTATTGGATACTTTATGTACGCAACTTAAAGTAATAAATGTATTTTTATTAATTTAAACAAACAACCAAAATTTTCTATTTATAATATTAGTGTAGTTTAAAATAATAAAAAACTGCAGCGTTTGTCTATTCATGCATCGACTTCCTACGATGAATTGATATACACATAAAAATATTGTTTTTCAGTAGCAGAGGGAGCGTGCCCTTGAGGTTTGCTTGATTGATTAATATTCAGATATGCCTGGTTCCAATGCTTTGTTCGCTTTTGTGGGTAATTAGCCTCCTCAGGCCGAATTCAATGAACTTTTGTGGGAGTTGCTTTGGCCGTAAGCGACAGTGGTGTATTTTGATGTTGACAAGCAAATATGATATTAAAATAGATTAATTTGACATCAATTTATGTTTAAGGCATAAGAAAACCCAGAAAAAATAACCATTATACCAGTTGCTTATCTATGCAGTCTTGAAAAAATAGGAAATATAAAGTAATAATATAATCTTGTGTTTGTTTTAACGCGAGTACTTTCCATATTAAATAAAATACTTTTTAAATATAAAGTTAGCCGAATGGAAGCTGATGGTATAAATATAACCGGGTGCTTTATTCTATATAAATATATATATAGAATAAAACACCCGGTATATGCCGAAGTTCCCAAATCTGTAGTTTTTTAATATTTTAAGTTAGGTTATGTAACGGCTGTTTGCTACATTAGTGTTAGACTAGCTAACAGAAACGTTCATTAAAGTTTAAATATCACAATTATATTACGCATCACGCTAATAATAATATACGGCGTTTTCATATGGATCGGGTGTCACGTTTAACAAAAACACATTAAAAACAAAAAGCGTCCTAAATGAAGCTATAACTCAATCATAACTACGTTAAATAGTCCTGACATAATTTAACATTATTAATGTTAGATTTATGTTAATAATGTTACATTAAAGTTTATCAAGCTAGAAGTTAGGTATAATGACAACAAATTGTACCGGGTCAGCTGATTACAGCGAAATGTATTGTGCAGTGTAATTACAGGTCGGCCTAATGCACTTTAGATACAAGCGCACATACTAATGAAGATATATGTAAAATACTAGATATTGTTCATGATTATATCGATTGATAATATGTATAAAAATTGGAGTTGCAGGTTTACATAATATGCTTTGAGCCAACATCTGGGTTGAAAATTAGACTTAAACAAAAAATCGTAATTTATTTTAATCAATAGATTGAACCGAACGCAGAAAAAACAACGTTTAAAAGTAAAAGTAGAGTATATTCATTATTACTGGATAAAGCCTACACTATTCACGCTTATACAAAAGTTTCTTATGCTAGTTAAAAACAGAAAATTTATAAATATTTGAGTCATGATGCACACTAGGTATACAAAATAAAATGTATAGCTTTTATGTATGTAAATGAAATGTCACTCACCAAAATGTGCTGCTTGTAAGTATATACAATTTAGTTTATAATTATTAATTACCTATTTTATTATCTATACCAGTATATATATTACTATTCTATGACGAAAGAATGGGAGTTAGGCGGGCGTGGGGTCTTTAGACTAACATTATTTACTTGGTTATGAAAAAACGTAAACAAAAAAAAACGAAGATAGGTTTTCTGTTGATATGTTTTTGTTGTGACAAAATAGTTAAAACGTAGACATTACAATACGAGATAAGAGGAATTATTAAAGTTGTAGTTCAAGTATTTTTAATTGATCCACAGTTTATGAAATATACTACATTATAGGAAAATACATAGTTACATAATTATATAGTACGAATAGAAGTTACTAAGGTAACTTCGTTAACATATGCCTACATTTGTAGCAAGAACTTTTTTTTAGAAACAAATATTTTACTGACACCTTCTCAAGGAATTCCATAAAAACAATGTTATGGAGAGCATCTTGACAAATTTACGGCCACTTTTTCTGTAATTTTTTTCACGTTTCCCACAAATGCGAACTTTTTTGTTTTCCGTGAAAGATTATCTTACGTGGTGTTAACTAAATCTTATCTGAACATATTTCTCTTTGACATTTTATAAATTTTGTTGATTCAGTGTGTAAATTATTGCGTAGAAACCAAAAAAGTCATAGTTATAATTTAATTGATTACAGAGAACGTTTAAAATAACAAAACAGTAAATTTAATATTCCTAGTAGATATATAAATTTTACTTTATAACTAATATTATTATTGCGAAAACACTCTGTCTGTTTGGCTGTTTGTCTCTTCTCTTCACCTAAACAACTGAACCAATTTATATGAAATTTTGTATAGAAATTGTTTGCAACCGAGAAAGGATATAGTATAGTTTTTATCGTGGTCATCTTATGAAAACGGGAGACATACGCGGGTGAAACCACCGCGCCCAGACAGTTTTAGATATCACTTGAAATATACCCATACATATCAAAAACACAAATGGTGAACAAAAAACTAATTTGTGTATAACACCAAGTATCGTACGCTACCGTCATTTTGGTTACAAAATAATTAAAACGAATTCATTTGCATACAATCGGTGACTGCATCGATAAATTATTTATAAGTCATGTCCCAAGTTTTTAATTATTTTTAAAATCAATCAACTTCTGTTCAATGTGAAATATTTTACCAGAAGTACCTATTAACAATAAACAATTTTTTTTAGTATAACACGATAATTACAACAAACACACACTCTCACACACAAACACACTAATATTACAAATTTAGCATGCACATTGATTTCTACAAAATTGTAATAGCGTCTAAATAAGGAAGAGCGGATCCTCCTGACGCAGGTTTTCTTTAAAACTTACTTTGAGGTTCGAGAAAATATTGTATAAGTATTGAAATGAATTATTCAGAATTAAATTTTTAACCCTAAAAGAATTCCGTGACACATCTTAACCTTAACAGGGATTATTAAACGTGTTAAACCACATAATAACCCGATACAAATCAACCCGTCGCGTGCTTACGCGCAGCATCCCTAACTAACCCTTACGTGTGCCGGGATCAACACGACCGTCTTCCTTCAGTTTATCTCAATCCCTTTTGTCCCTTCACCAAAGGGTAAGGATTCTGTAATGTACCACGTGCTCTTTGTTCAGATAAAAAGATCCCCTGCCTTATGGATAATCTTTATTCTTCATGATCTATGTATTGGTTCTCGTATATAGGCGTGGATATTTGATACATATATGTCGTCCATGGGTAGACGACATTAAAAAATTGGAGGAGCAACATGGCCAAGAAAGGCAAGGGATAAAATACAACGGAAACAGCTGAAAGAGGATAGCAATGGACACGCTGAATAATAAAACAGATAACTAGATGCGAAAACTTAATAAAATATGTATTACTAATTGAAAAATATTACTTGTGATATTCATAACGTCAGCAAGAAAAGGCTAAAAATATGTCGTCCATGCTAATTCTCTTACGCTTCAAGCAGATCTTTTCAATTTCAAAATTGGAACACGTGATTCGGTACCGTGGGACCACACATGCTTTACTGCATATAGGTTATTCCGAAAACCAGATTTCTTTCTTCATCAATATTCACAATATTGGACGAAGCCCCTTTTTTGAAGTTTTTGTACAGGTTTAACGACTTTTTTCTTTACATTAAAAGACGCTGGTGACCCGTGACCTCAAGGACCCTTTGAACGGTTGGAGCGAGTTTTGAAAAAAGCATGTCTGTCGGTTTGTCTTGTTCACAATGCGACGGCTTCTGAAACGGATTGAAGACCGTTGGGGCAGTTGAGTTCTAGCAATGTTACATGATTACAAAATATTTGTTATGAAATTTTACTGAAGAGACTTTGAGCTGTAGAGTAGTCACAATTTATAATCAGTATATTACCGTTTCTTCAACTTATAATAATAATAATATCCACCTTAGTGTATCTCAAAAATATTGAGACTGAACAGCGCATTAAATAGTTAATAACCGTCGCATCAGGCCAACACAGTATCTCAAACTGCAACAAGGCAACGTATTTTTACCAACTATATGAGTGGAAGAGTAATAAGAATCGTAATTATTTCCTGATATAGTTCACCTGCTATTTTGGATATTAATTTGTCTATTAAAACAATGACTATAAGGCTAATAATTTTCAATAAAAATCCTAATTGAATCCTGATTTAAATGCTTTTAATAAAACGCTTAAAATCATCACTCTCTGCTAATTGAAATATGATTTGATCATTAATAACTCCATATTATCAATCAATCAATAACCGTTAATAGTTGTTTACTCCCAACCACGCGATCAAAAACTCCGCCTGTGCTTTTAACATTTTTTCCTTAAGATTTCGCACAATACCCTAACGCTCCCGTTAAGTAACCCAATTTTTACACCATAAATAATAGGAAAAAACGTAACAAAAGCCAACGGTCTTCCCGATTTTTTGTAACACGTCCGAATTCTATGAATTAATTTGTAAAACGCCTCGATGCTTACACACAAAGTGTGTATTGAGAGCAGAAATTAGCCCACATTCATACGTTTTTTGTTGCTTTTTAAGTTTTTTCTTATTTTAATATTTTGTGACAACATTGACAGCTTCAGCCCGGTGATAGGAATCGAGGATTTGTAAATAATCTCATTGAAAATTAATACTATTCTAAAGAAGGTTTACTTCGCCTGATTGCGTTTATTGTGGAAGTTTTTTAGGAAGTGGGGATTCTGTAAACAACTTTATGACGTGATGAGAATAATGCTAATCTTGAAATGGTAATTTAAATTAGGAATATTTATTTGTGACGTTATAAGTTATGTTCATTGAAATTATGGTATTTTTTTTTAATGTAGTTGTAACTGTAAACCTTGTGATTTTGATGAAAAAGGTCGAAATTTTTTGGCATTTTTGTTGACTTCGTAATTTTCATGTATTGTTTGTAATCGATAAACATGTATTAAAATTTTTACGTTAACAAAGAATTTAGTATTAGGAAGACCTTACAACTACAACATCTGACATATTATACCCTGCTTACATACATAGTTAATTCAGAAAACGACGCATGCCGCTTTTTATCTAAATCCGGTTAAATCTGTCAAAACTCGACCAACAAAAGAAAGGATTTGTTGATACAGTCGCAGCATCTCTGATAAAAGAATGTAGGGTTAACAATGTCATCTTACCCCTTACCACGTGCCGTTTTGGGGTTAAATTGTAAGAAAATATATAAAAGAGACTTCATAGTCATTATAACATTTAAAACTCCTTATTATTGTGTTTTCTGTCAGCATTTTAACCCCTTCTCTAGGTTGCAAATATAGTGAACGATAAAAAAATATCTACAAAATGGTTCTATCTAATAGTTCAAACTTCAAGAGGAAATACTACGATGTGTGGGAGTTCTAAGAATTGATCTTGATGTTTGAGAATTGATGATTTTACTACGATACGCTATCAAATCTGTTAGAAACAAAGGAAGACAGTTAAAAATAAAGAATATTACCTCGCAGTTTCTTTTGTTTAAATTTTCATACATGCCAATACCCGTCTAGAAATTGTAGTATTTTAATGTTTATCTACCCTAATACTATAAAAAGGAAAATTGATAGTTGGTTGTAATTAATAGGCTCAAAAACTACTACCGACTTTAAAAATTCTTTCACCATTCGAAAACTACATTATCCATGAGTAACAGAGGCTATATTTAATAGGCTATATATCACATTATGCTACGGGAGCGTAGCCACGCGGATCAGCTAGTTATCTATACTGTAAGTAATAGTTCGGGAGTTTCCTTTATTGCAGTCTCACTTAGATATCTGATATTTTTTCTGGCCCTTCCCAGATAGTAAAAAACGTATCGATATACGGCCGTTCAATAATATATCAAAGATTATAGATAGATTGTTATCTCAAATTATATGACGTAAGATTGACAAAAGTCATAGCAAAGGTTATCCGTCGATAGGATATTGAAATTAAAGTAAGTGTAAATAGATAGATTTGTCTGACTTTAGTAAGCCTAACAAGGGATTGATAGAACATTGAAAACGGCCGATAGAGGCCTTTGTCTATTATACGATACGTTTTTTACTATAAAGAGAAACATAATTTAAAGTTTCAGTAGCTCCTTAGTATACTTGTACTTTCTAACCATTCAGGCGGGTCGAGGAGGGCCAGTGATTAAATATTGATCAGGGTCCTGAGGGAAATATAACGTTGTCAAGGGCGATCCCATCGATTTCAGCTTATCTGACTTTTGGTCATGATTAATCAGCCGCCATATTGTTTAAAGGTTTTGTTTGTGGTCTACGACGGTTGGTAGAGTTTATGATATTCAGTAGAAGTATGATGTTCTGTGTAAATTTCTGTAACTTTCGGTTTTCTTTTATCGTTTATCCAGATATAAGAGTATACTTTCTTTTTTTGAGTTTATTTTCGGAATTTAAACTGCTAGAAATGCATCATAGTCATATAATTTTTAAATTATATTCGAGTTCAGTGTTCAGTAGTTGTAGGTAATTGTGCAATATTGTTTAAACTACTTTATTTTACACAACAGTAAGAACATACATAAAACATAACATCAGTATTGATTTTAATTTTCCAATTATGTAAGAACATATTTTCTTATTATTTTCTAATTGTGTGAGAATTTTTTAACGCAATAAAAAAGTGTTTTACCATTGTTTTCTCCTAGTGAAGAGATAACATGGTGGAGGATGAAGCACAAAGTCTTATCCAATGCCTATTCATATGTATTGAAAAAATAAGCGAGTATTGTACTTATGTGACAAGCATACATTCTTCGACAAATTACTAATGCTTAATTTGTAAACTATACTTACCTACAAACTGTATGCTAATATACAACGATTACGCCTTCCTCACCATCTCAGCGCTTCCAAACCTATAACCTGAAATACTTTGTTTACAATAAAGCCGCTGTTAATAAACGCTCGTCAAAGGGAAGTTTAATCTCATAACACCCACGTAGCGGTCTTTGTGCTCAAACCACGCGTAGCGCAACCTTGCGCGTCCCTCGCTTAATAGCTCAGACTAAGTAGCATTAAACGCTGCCACACAATCCTATCACTTGCCAACAAATCTGATTTTCACTGCACTTTAATCGGATATCATCGGATCTCCTTTATTACCTTTAATCTCGGCATTTCCCTCCCGCTGAAATACATTACTCGTTCGCCTCAACATGGATAAACTAAATCTCATGTTCAACCGTCAATGGATTGTCGACAACGTGGGTTTATCGCTGAAATGAATGATGTTTCCAAAAAGCTCTCACCGCGTAGTCAATTAAGTGATCAGGCAGGGGTTCTGCACAATTGGTCGCCTCCGCACAAAGAGACAGCGCGGCAACGCGATGTAAATCACGACGCGCTGTTTTATTAGAGTTAGGGTAGATTGACGATTTTTAATATAGCAATATATTAATCTATCTCTTTAGGTATGATTAAGATTTAAAAGTGTAGTTTTTGTGGTGAAAAATTGGATGGTAGTAAGTTTTTCGAGCGTATTTTCGGTCAATCAATGGAATTCGGCGATGTGCGCGTTGATGCGTGAAATCGCATGAGCGCATCCGAGCGGGTCCATTGGTTGGCCGCCTCTGACCGACCGTGAGGCCAGTTTTGATCACATTTTACGATTCTCGTTTAATATTGACGGGGAATTTTCGTATTTTTATGGAAAATGATCTGACATTGTGTTAAGTATTTAACTTGGATTTCTATTTTTGAAAAGCTCTTTGTAGAGTTTTTGTAAGTGTGATAAAATGTGGTTAAAAATTTAGATAAAATATATAATACACTTAATATAAATATACCTATAAAAATAAAAATTAGCCGTTCCATACTTTCTCTACGATTTTTTTTCTTAATTAAAATGAATAAACGCTACATACAGATGGTACACTAAACAATTACGGAACTGAAAATTACATTGTTGATAATGATAAAACTGGTTCATAAGTATTACAGATTTCCTGTTCTTAAGATACGAGTATATTCTATACTAGCCGAACCGCGCGGCTTCGCTCCTGTAGCATAATGATATATATAGCCTATATAATATACCCTACGTTACTCGTAGATAATATAGCTTTCGAATTGAAAGAATTTTTAAATCAGTAGTTTTTGAGCCTATTCATTACAACCAAACAAAGTTTTCCTCTTTATATTCTATATACTTCGATACCAGGCAATATACTTCGAAATCGTTTATAATGATACAGAGACATCGGGAAGCCATGCTAGATACCCAATGTGGAGCGAAGAGATAACCTATAACCCCGTTATCACAGAAAATGGGTTACCACTGCTGTATCGAGCACAAATTTGTCTTGGACGCAATGCCCTTTAATGCTTATGTAATTTAAAGAGAGAATTTTATTTTGACGTAGATTTAAACATTAGTTGATAGATAGATAGATAGATTAGACATTTATTCAAGAAGAAAGGTACAAAGCACAGTAGAGACAGATAAAACTTTAAAACATACAAAAGAAGCAGAAAGATAAACCACTTAAATAAAATAATGGATGCAATATATTGTGCAGTGTACTACATTTCTTAAAATTTCTAAAAAGAAGAAAATTTAACGTTGTGGCACCGAATATGGCTATTCAGAATTTACTGAACACGTAAAAGTTACAGCGCTGTTGAAACGTTAAATTACAGTTTTAATTATAAATAAATTTTCAATGACACTTTATTTATAATTTCAATATAGCGTTTAGCTGTGATTGATTTTGTCGTGGTTATATTGACGATTCAAGAAGGAAGGACACAAAGTGTAATGTAGGTACATTATGTAGGTATAGAAGAAACTTTTTTATCGTTTTAATTGAAAATAAATCGACAACCACGTGCGAATCAAAACATGATTGGACGAAGGCTCTATCAAATTGGCAATTTTCATCGTATTCACATGATTAAGTTGACATGAAAGAAAAGTTATAGTTAAAATTCTATTAAAAGTTTAAATACCAAGATTATGCACACAGCAGCTGATAAAAACCTACCATCTCGTCTATAAGTTATACTAAGTCTAGATCTAAAATTAAGGTTTGATTTTTCTAGATAAATAATTAACAATCCGCATAAAAAAACTATATTATGCTAAATAGAACATTTAGAGCAATGCCATACATTTTTTATGAATCAGTATTCATTATACTATTTTATTTATCTCAAAATTTAATATATCAACCGAAAATACCAATAATGTAGTGTATAGCATCGCAAAAATAGCAAGTACGTACCAATCTAACATAAAAGCGAACTACCCTCCGAATAAATCAATCAGTTGAAATTAAAACAAAAGCGATCGATCTCAATAAGAGGAGCGTCGTGTAAATCACTCGCTTGTTGTCCTGTCTGTCTGTTTGTCCGTGTCGACGGTTGGATAATTTAAGAACGTCTGAGCAAATGGACTAACTGAAGCTTCTTAAGTGATGTCTTGCTTGGGGTATTAATACTTTTAGGATCTTTAAATGTTTTATTGAATTAGCAGTTTCGAATTTAAAATACATTTTATTGTAGGAAAAATACAAATGTATGATGAAATTATATAGAAATTTAAAAAAAGATGGCTCCCGCTTTTTGTAAATATTCTGGACCAGACTTATAGTCTAAACTCTTCTTAATTCCAAAATTGAATTCGAAATTCTATATAGAACAATTTTTTAAAACTTCTTTACGAACTACGAACCTTACATTCAAATTTTGAATTTCGAAATCCATAGACAACGCACCGAAAATTCGTTACGTAAAACCAAAAAGCATGTACCTACAAAGAAACCCGTACAAGCTTGAAGTTCTAACTGCATATTTGTTCCTCAAATCTTGGAGCTAGTTAAGAGTACCTGCACCCAATTACGTCGGGGTGGGGGCAGACGATCAATGATGAAGTTGCTTGTGCGAATCTGGCATGTTCTATATCTATTCACGTGAACTCCTGGTTCTATATTGCAAATGAAAGACAAATGTTCTAATTCAAAACGTTTATTTTTCTAATTGTTTAAGCTGTTTTAAAACATATTTTTTAATTGTCACCGACATGTTTAAACATTCCATACACCATGGATAACAGATTTACAACTAAATAAAAATAGAATACATTGTAAGTATATTTTACTTATTTTTTGGTATTCGAAACTAAAGTTTAGCCATATATTAAAGTCCACATTTGGTTCTAGAAAAATAGCATACCTATTAGGTTTAAAATACCTATATTTACCTAAAATTCTTATTTCCTATACCTTATCATGTTTCTTTTATGTTTTTTATATCTTCCAATGTATTTTCGTTCTTGTCATAGATCCATTTGTACTTCTGTCATTCTCTTATTACGTTTTAGTTCTATCTCTAGGCTTCCAAGATACAGGCTTTGTATACTAGTACTATTGCAATTACGGATATCAGCTTTAAGATATTTTTTGTCATGATTTAAAAAAATATAACTAGCACATATTAACAAAAGTTGAACCCAATAAAATGGCTATGGAAATAGAATTGAGCTGTTTTCTAAACGACTATAAAATAGATTAGATAAAATGCATTACCTTAATGTACATTCTTTTAGCTTCCTGTATTCGTAATCTGGGAGAGTAGAACGCCATCTGGTATTCTTTTATCTACACTAAATTTATAAAGAGGAAAATATTTGTTTGTTTGTAACTTATAATGACTATTCATTAGACTAATTTTGAGCCTATGCTCAAAAACAGACCGATTTTAAAATTTCTTTCACCATTCGAAAGCTACATTATCCTGGAACTTAACATAGGCTAGTATCTATATACTCGTCATTGCAGTACAAAAACTGAAATATATTAAAATATACAAAACAGTAGATTCTCGCTTTTGGATTGTTGAATGAAATTGAACATTTCTGACACAGATAAATATGCCCATCAGTATACCAAAATCTACACACAGTAAAAGAAAATGAAGATGATAAATTCCGGGGTGCTCGGAGCTCCCGGGTGGGCGACTGGGCGGCGACCTGACCCGTCGCACCCCCGCACTCTCACCTTGTTACCACTTATTCAAAACTTTTCACGATATGTCTAGCTTTTATTTAGATGCTCTTTTGAGAATATGAAGTTGAAACAACAACTAATTTTTAAGACACATTTTTTTTAAAAACTTGATGAACCATTTATGAAAATTGCAAATCAATGTCATTAAGATAAACTACTAATTTTTATTTATTACTACTTTCACTGTATTAATTACTAGCTGATCCGCGCGGCTTTGCTCCCGCAGCATAACGTTATATATATAGCCTATATCACTCGTGTATAACGTAGCTTTCGAATCATGAAAGAATTTTTAAAATCGGCTCAGTAGTTTTTAACAAAGTTTTCGTCTTTATACTATTATCTAGATTCTAGATATCATTTTATAATTGGTATATAACCAACCAAAGCAGTTTTTTTGGTATTTTAATAACGGTGATACAAAATAGGTATAAAGCAGATGTTAATAAAATGTAAATATTAAATTTATATATATCAATACTATTCATAGGTATTAATTTAACCCCTTGTACAGTAAAATGTATCTCTATAAAACATTATCATACTTAAAAGAATTAAACAATGTACAATAGCAACAAGTACTAACCACCTTTTCATAAAAACTATAATTGTCTTTTTTTAAACACTACAGTATCTTAAATCAGCAGGTCACTTAACCTGGGTGGCCATTTCTCTATAAACTAACTGTCGTTTTAATTTAACTAACTGTGGTCATCTCGAAACTGACAATTTCTTAAAATTCGGGAAGATAAACGAGATAAAAACGTAATTGCTTGTGTAATGGCTACTTTAAGATAAGCTGTTACATAAAAATAATATTATGATTTATTTACGTAATAAAAACAATTTTAAAACTAGCCACACTATACACATATATATTTAGTTACAAAGCTAATTGATACCAATATTTAAATATGAAAATTAATTTAAATAAGAAACAGATAGAAAATTGTTATCTACGTAATGGTTACAATAAAAACTAAACACACAAAATCGTAAACAGATAGTATAACCATGATTATGCAATATTGCCAAATAGCTAATAATATCATCCATAAAATTCCAATAAGATTATTGCATTCCAAATAAGACCAAATGGCATTCCTATTCAAATTTTCAAAATAAAACAAGGAAACTTGACGACCCGATTGGCGCAGTGGTTCAGCAATGGTCTATTGCGCCGGAGGGTGTGGGTTCGATCCCCACGAGCAGAAAATTATGATGTGATGGACATTATAATTTTCTACTGTCTGGGTGTTAATTTATCTATAGTATGTATGTATTTATAAAAAAAAAAGTATGTTTAAGTATGTCTATCAGTTATCTAGTTAGTACAAGCTTTGCTTAGTTTGGGACTAGATGGCGTTGTGTTAAATGTCCAGGAATATTTAAACTACATCAAAAACAAAACATCCATAAACAATTTGGAAGTGACATTGACGGACGTGAAGCTCGCGCGACGCACGCTTGACGAGTGCGCAGGAGTGGCGATCGAGGCCACGCCCAGCGCCGCCCCGTGATCTAGATCGATCTGGATCACTGCGGATCGATCGTTTTTATGGATCACGCGTGCGTAATTGATCGAAAATGCGTGGTTTCGTAATGGATGATTTGGACGATTTTATGTGGTAGCGGAGTAATTTTATTACTATTTGAATAGGTATTAAATATTAATGTAAATAAGAATAATAGTATACTTATTTATATTTATTTTTGAGGACGTGTAATATGTAGCTGTCGTACTTGGAAGTCAATAATAATCGTAACCTAAAACGAAAATTGAATAGAAAAGTTATTCGAGACTATTGACTTTTAAATAATTTATTAAAATAATATGAGTATAGTACATAGTACATACTTATTCATTGACATGTGTCTATACTCTATATACATATAATTATGTGATTATATAATTGTTTTTTTTGTTTATTACTTTTCTCTGTAAACTATATAAACAAAACACATACAAAATTCTCAATACATACTCGACAAAACTGTTATGCTATCTGTACATGAGATAGTAATACATATTCAAAGGCGAGTGTAAAAACTAGTTGAGTGAAACATCTGTCTGAAGGCTTTGAAGGAAGTCGTATGATAATACGGTATATAGGTAGCTAGCACCGAGCCGCAGAAATATGGACGACGGAAAGTTGATACAAAGTAGGATTTTCAGGTACGGTCGGAAGATTAATATTTTGTACCTATCATTATAAGGAATATTAATAAGGTTTGTGAGTGAAAGGTACATAGTCAAATGATTACTGCCAATCATTGAAATTTGACAAATAATGATTCACATTAAAACTTTATAACTAAGTCGTAATTCGTTAAAGGGACTTATAAAATGCGTGAATTAATCTATAGACAAATATTCTGTACTGTGTAAAAAACGCTTCTACATTTATGCTAATAATATATTTATATGTTTTATAATTTATTAAACAATAAGTATAAAAAATTAAATATATCAAAATAAAAATAATAAATTAGGCACTCATATCTATTAATAAAGTTATAAAAACATATTGACTACTCAATCCGGTTACAAAAATAAACCATAAAAAACAGTTAGCAAGCTAATTCCGAGCAGAAATTCCAAATTCAAATCTCGCGTTCTATTTTCGCACCGACCGTACCGGCTGAAAGATTTTCCCCCCGAGTGGGGGTTAGGAGGTGGCGGGGCCTTCGCTCTGCCCCCAGGCCACCGGGCCAATGGCGGAGCGGCGCGGCCTGCCACGACCCGCGCTCAGTCGCGACTCAGACGCGACCCTTGACACACGTTTGACGCGCGCGACCGCGTCTCACCCGTCGACCGCAACCGGCATCATCACGCACGGAGCGCTAGTTTACGGAGGGGTCGGTGGCCCGGGCCTATGCCCTCCGAGAGGCCCCGACCTCCCGCCTTTGGAGCTCGGCTTCCGCAGCACTTGGCGCGAAGACGAATTGCTCCCGTCGACACCCGCCAGCCAGGCTGCGTCGACGCAGAGCGGCTCGTCTGCGACGGATAAAGGCCAAAATGTGGAGTGCGTCGTTTGTGGAGACAAGTCCTCGGGGAAGCACTACGGGCAGTTCACTTGTGAGGGTACGTAGGCAGTGAAAGTGATGTGCTCAAGTGTTGTGCTATGTGTAAACCTTTGATCCCTAACCCCGAACATGTGTGACCTAGCTGACTAAACAAACAACGAACGCGATCTCTAAACCTGTAATTACCAAAATAACTATCGATAAATATCATTCGCCTACAATTACCGAATCGAACGTAACTTTAAAACCACTTATGTAGTTAGAACTCTGACGTGAAAATTGATGATTGAGCGTAATGATAATAACTGTGATCGAACTCTTTCTTAACTCTTTAAAACTAACATAAATAATCTGTGTTATTAAAAATAATAAAGTCCGTAAACAGATAAACAAAAAAGGTAAATTGCAAATATTTTCTAATAAACATGCTACATAATTTAATAGCTTTGTTATTCTAATAAGATTAAAAATTTATTAACGTGATTCCAATACAATAAGCCACATACCGATTAAAAAAGTATTAATCACGGAAAAGCAAACTCCCCAATCTTAACCTCGAAATATCAATTAACTTTTGAACGCGCGTAATTACACCAATAACAAAGTTTTCATAAACTGCCTGCCGCGGAAGATAAGGGGAGCCTCACTTTTATGCAAATAACTCAATTGAGGAATTTATTTTAGTAAAATTTATTGCCTTCCTCGATTAGCCTATATTACATAAAACATGTTTCAAATCGGTCTAGTACTTCATGAGATCAGCGCGTTGAAACTTTTCAGCGTTATATCATAAGTACAGAAACGTATAGATAGCTTTTTTATTTTAAGAGGATTTTACACGAATGGTGTCAGGTTGCCGTGTCTAATGTATGAATGAAACATAATTACAATAATTTTACTTTAAGTGCTAGAAATTGAAATTATTCTCTTTGCGATTTAATGAGCGTGACTGAACTTTCCGTGTGTAAGTGCTTAGATTATGTATAATTACGTTTGACTTCTGAAATTTAAAGTTGATAAAGAAAATTGTGAAATAAAGTAATAATAAAATCAATTAAATACTGAAAATTAATAAACCACAATTTACATTTATTATAAAAAATAATAATTTAATAAAAATATCCTCTATCTTCTCTACAATTTCAAAATAGCTAATCTTACTTGTACTCATTATTATTTAAAATTACTATATAATTATATCAAATATTATTGAAAGGACAAATATTAAGTCAAATACTTTAAAACATTAAAATTACACACAACTTTCCTCTCAAAACGTGAAAAAATAAACCATACCTCTTACAATATTAACTAGCTAACCTAAATCGAGCTACCTTCACTATTATGTTAAACTGTCACGCAATATATTTAATAACAGACCCAACCGCTTATTAAATAACTAATTAAAGAAATCCCTCAATATAATATCTATTTAGACATTGATGCAAGTAATCACCAGTTAGGTTTCAAACGTAATTACCTAAGTGACTGAGATAGCCTTACAGATAAAAAATTGAATGAATCTTGGGAACCTGACGTCTTTCACTTGTGCGCGCCAATTTAATGACAGTTACTTTTTTAATTTTTCCGTGCAGCTTTGACAGGTTGCTATTATGCCACGTCAACTTAATATAGCTGATATAATTTTGTTATTTCGACATTATAATTACTGAAACATGTAAAAGTGATCGCTAATAAATATTAATTGTAACATGGAGTTGAACATCGCGATTTGCTATGAACATTGTTCCTGCAGAAAGTTTATGGCTGATATCTAATAAAAAATAAAGCAACGAAATAACTTACGCAGGCATGTTAAGATATTACGTACGCAATTAAATTTTAACGTTAAAATTGTGCAAACGTGTAAAAGAAAACTCATTGAAACGTGGCATAGTTTTGGGGTATCGCGCGCATCTTGACAATTAAAAAAAATAAAAAGTTAAGCCGTAAACACTTTCATCATAATAAGTGTGTCTCGTTAATTAAATTACGTAATGTTTGTCATCACCATCTCAAGGGTTGCGTATTTTTGTATTCCTTGGAGTTGGCACATACTATTTCCGTCGGATAAAATATTTGCGTCTATTAAAAATACGTTTATACTTTATACTAAGCCCTAAACTTTTATTGATTTAAAGCTTTACTCTCAACAATAATTAATCATTATTGGTGTAATTACATTATTCGTTTATATGTGACATAGAGCATAAAAGTCTATAATTTTTTTTTTTAATTTTAAAATAATATCGCTCGCACAAAAAATCTATTCAAACATTTAATTATATTGACACTATCAAAATTATACACAATTGTACACAATTTAAAAACCCGTGTCCCACTCGGGTCCTAAATACCAGTTTGATTGTTAACCCTTCACGTAATACAGATAATTCCTCTTATTATATCGGTCTCAAAGACCAACCTTGACCTGCCTGCACCTCACTGACCTTATAATGACCCTATGCAGTTAAAAGTCACAAAGAATACTTTGGCTTTAAAATTTTGTTTACTTAATTTTATAAACATACTTTACAAATTATGTAAAATTGTGTTAAATATACCTACAAATTTGTGTGTACTTTACAAATTGTGTTAAATATACCTACAAAATTTATTTGACTTTTCGAGCAATTAAATTTAATAAAAAATATTTAATTTAGTAATCAATTTAGATATTTTAGTGTATCTAATATGATTAGATTTTCAAAACCTATTATGCAAAAATGTCGTCACAATTTTATTAACGCAGATAAAAACAAGGGCCGTTAAAACTATTTTATTGTTTACCAAAAAACCCAGACAATAATATGTAAATATATTAATTTAAAATTAAAGAATTAAAATAATGTTAATCCAATATTTATGAAAACATTACACACTGCGCAAGACGATATCGGAATCCTATATCCTTGAAATAGAGACTATAATATAATAATCAAGTTTTTACTATACAGATAAACGCTAAAAGGCCGTTTTTCTTTTATCATTAATGAACAGCGCATTAAAGATTTCTACTTTCTTTTTGCTATTATTAAAAGAATTTTCGCAATCGATATCGCTCTAATATCCTGTCTAGAGGACATAAAACAGTCTACAGGCGCCTCTTTATCTAAAACGCGGCAAGTTCTTAAGCAAGCGAATAAAATCGATATTACTAATAATTTAGAGGAAATTTTACATACGTTATCACGTGTGGCGCCGGCTGGGTCGTGAACTCGCCTATCTTTTCAGTAATATCTCGGAAACTGGTCGATAATTCAGAATAAATTTGTTAGATTCGGTCAATTTAATTCTGTCGAAATTTATTGGCTTATGAATGGCACGGAAAGTTGGAATGACAACAGTTTTAAATATAGTTCTGACTTGAATTATGGGTGAATTTATTTGGGTTTTATTATCTCCAGGATAACGGCTTGTACAGTGAGTAAAGCTTGATCTGATTAGTATCAGATTTTCGATTAAAATTATAATCAAATTGTATTAATAGCTCCCATAAAATCAAGTTTATAATGTATCTGTTAAATGGATCATCGAATAGTTTAAATGCAAATAATCTCAGACGTTAATTTTCATATTTCTCTAAACTTCTTCAATAATTGTAAATCGTTGCACTGCATTAGTGATGGTCATAAACTGTTATTTTGATGTCGACAAATCCACTTTATTAACAGGTGGACCTCCCGCTGTTGGCGATGGGACCTTGTCGTTGTAAGCTCGCGTGAGTCATGGGATGAAATGTTGCTTAGACCTTTATTAGTGTTGCTTTGACAAGGTTCTGTAAAAAGCGCTTCTTTTGACTTAAATGCTCGCGTCCGTGAACGACAATCCCGATCATAGTTGACACCTGAGTTTAGTGATGTCCGTATAGGTCGATGAAAACTTTCACTTTATTTAATTCTAGGTCACACAGTTTCAGTAAAACAAACATTTAATACTACATAATATATTACATTTTCTAACAGTCTTGTTTAAAACTTTGCATATTTAAAATATTCCCTCTATTGCTTAAAATTGTGATCGTAAAAATAGCAATATCAATTTTTATTCATCTGATAATACATTGAAAGGAATTCTATGATCGTAGAAGGATTTTATTTCTTAATACGTTGCAAGCTTCAAACAGCCATAACATATCTCTTTTAAACGAATAAATAGGAACAGATATTATCATTGAATTTGCATGGAAATTTGTTTTAAGTTATTTCTATGTCTTCCTCTTTATTTCTGGCTCAATAAGATCACTATCAGTATTCTAAATTTGTGTTTTACACGTTATAACACAAATTATAAAAGATATGAATCAAAAACACGTCTTCGATAAATATTATACATTAATCACCTTATTTGCATGGCTTTCATATTAAATATAAGCTAATATAATAAATAAAAATACAGTTTGTCATCGTGGAGACTTATCGAAATATTTTGGGTAAAAGATGGTTCTTATAACCGAGTTTAAATGAAAATATAAAATTTTATTCGATCAAGCTACTATGTAGACAAACTTGACTAACTAAAAATTAAATTAATACATTTTTCTTTTCAATATAATTGTTTATACAGTACTGGTTATAATTAGATAATTTTTATTTTGAACATCTAATATGTACCTATTCAGTTGCAAATCATCTCATCCATAATTAAACCGTTTCCGTATAATTTCGATAAAACAAAAATATCGATGGCAGCGCATCACTACAACCGGTCACTTTATGGTATGTTTTGTCCCGCAACACCGTGGCAGTTAACCCTATCTTTACGACCGCCTCTAAACATAAGTGTCTCTCTCGACTTATTTATTTTTATCTCATTCCACTTTTTAAATTGAATCCACGATCGGCGCGTGTGGCGCTCTCTCTGAACACTAAAGCTGTCAATAAACTTAAATTGTATGAATTAGTGATTTAATTCGATGCTTTTTAATATTGTTTATGGCAAGGTAAATATAATAGGTGTCGATAAAGGGTTGTTCGGAATTTGAATGCGTTCGTCACGTCGTAAAGTTGATGTTTGAGTTTTGTTTAAATTTTGATGTGTAGGTCTTAGTAGTATAGAGTAGGTAGTTAGTAGTAGGTAGAAAGTTAAGAGTTACGCTGCGATTACACGCACCAATTTATCGTAGTTAGTAAATAGAAATCGAAAGAAAATCGTAAGTATAATCGCTGTTAGGAAGTTAGTCTTCCTATTTAGTCAAATCTTGGGTGCTCGACCGTTCTAACTTCCTATTTAGAACGTAAATCGGAGTGTGTAATCGCAGTTAGAGAGACAAAGAGCTCAGTCGCCGCACGGCGTTCGATGCCGACACATGTGGAGTAAAAATGTATTTACAAAAAGAAAGAGATATTATCGTAAATATTCTGGACATATATAAAGATATGTCGATTTTATCGTAAATTAAATATTTTCTAAAAGATTAATTATGGCTATGCAATATGTATGTTTTATAGATCTTAAACCCATAGCTTAAAAAAATTGTTTGTAAAACTAAAACCTAAAATAATTAACTCGCAAATAAATAATTAAATGAGGAATCAATGGAAAGGTCCTTAAAAATTAAATACACCGATTTCTTTATAGATTTTTGTATTAATAAATCGTTGCCGAGAATTACGCTTCTAAATTCATAAAAAATCACATGTCGAAAATTCTGTAGCCTATGCGAGCGAAACTGCGGGCGGAGTTAGTTTAAAATATGATAAAATTTTGTAGAATTCATTTGTACATAATTTTTGAAATCCTTTCCTATAAGTCGATATTTTAAATTTATCATCTTTTTCTATAAATATCAAAAAATAGGATTATTTTAGAGAGCGTAGGAGCCATCCTTCCAACACGACGTTCGACTGCCAACTGAGTTAGAGAGCGATCTAGTCAAATGTAATCACAACGTTCAATCTGCAGAGACTGCTCATCGTTTCGATAAATTGTATAATGTAATTTGGCCTTTAAGACTAGGTAGAGTAGGTAGGTGAAACATGTACCATGTTTCACACTGAAGGCTATATAATTTGTAAGACGTTGACGTTGACACAAATATACATTAAGGTGATGACATAAGTTTTAACGGCCGTTTTCAATATTCTATCTATCCCTTGTTTTGCTTACTAAATTCAGGCAAATCTATTTGCACTTACTTTGATTTCTATATGCTGACGACGGATAGCTTTTGCTATGACTTTTGTCTATCTATTGTCATATAATCTGACATAACAATCTATCCATAATCATTGATACATTATTGAAAATGGCCGTAGGTCTTAGTAGTAGGTAGAAAATTAAGAGTTAAGAGTAGGTAGAGTACATAGGTGAAACATGTACCATGTTTCACACTGAAGACTATATAATTTGTAAGACGTGTTTGGTACACAAATATACATGAAGGTGACATACGTTTTTTAAAACGTTTATAAATAAAAATTTGAGTTTTGATACTCATAAAATTGACTACCTTTGACAGAATCATAGCTTTTAAGTACAGCGTGAATACGTAATATTAGAATAGGAATAAAAAAAATATAATAATACGTACATACAATTAAAATACATGCAAATTAGAACTATAATTGTAACTAAACTGCATTGTGACCTTTGGTCGCGTTTTGTTTATAAATGTTCTATTGTTTCAACATAAGTGTATAAGTACTTACAGTTACGTGTCAATGGAACTTATTAATTTTTATCGAGTTAAATCCCCCGTCTTTTTCGTAAGTCGGTTAACATGCACAAGCGCATACTTGAAGTTTTGTTTGTTTTTTTATCATTTTTTGCACCATACATACTATTGTATAATTTATTATGAAATTAACAAGCCTAATAATTACAAGTTTGAGAGTTGGTTCATTGGTTCTCTTTCAAGAAAAAACATCTGAACTGATTTGGATGAAACTTTACAGTAATATAGCTATATATAAAAACATTATTCCTATAGGATACAATTTACCACTTTTAATACCGATTTTGGTAAGACATTTAATATACGACTAAAGCAAGATATACCTATTTAAATTAACAGTATTACGACATCGTAGCATAATAACCTACTGATACATTGTTAAAGTATTTAATTAAACATTGATTAATGCTCGCTAGCTACCGTTTTTGTACAAATACCGGATTCGATGCATCAAAGTAATGTTGATCTTGAAGGTAGTTTAAATCCTTCGTAATCTGCTCTTGATCTGTTCACATATCAATCGATTTCTAAGCACATATCACATTTTCGGAATCCTATGTCATTCCTGGGGTTTCAAAGAATCTCTGTACAAAATTTCTTCCGAATCGGTCCTGTACTTTCAGAGCCTATTCAATACAAACAAATCTTTCCTCTTTATAATCTATAAATTTTTCCTCTTCATCTATGTATATAAAGACGGATTTGTTATAACTCAAGATCTGCTTGACTAATTCGACAGAAAAGCAGGGGCAACTTAGGTCCAGAAGAATAACAAAAGTTATTTTATTTATTTATTTATTTATATATCCTTTATTGCACTGACAATAATATAAAGATCTTATAACAAGAGAGTTAAATTTTAACAATTGGCGGTCTTATCGCTAAGGAAGCGATTTCTTCCAGACAACCTTCAGTACAGAGAGAAAGTTAAAGAAAGGCAGGACAGGCAGAAGTTACTTTTAATTCCGGAAATCCGACGGGAACGGGATATATACGCGGGAAATACCGCGGGGCACAGCTAGTATTAGTATATGTGATTTTCTAGAACAATCTCGAATCTTCCCGATTTTAAAATGAACTCTTCTAATTACCAGCTAATTGAGTATTATCTGTACTAAAGCGATCCATAACGCTAAGACGGGACCTAGGTCATTAGGACCAATCTCGTTAGGCGCATAATTTTTCATTTTACTCCTTTATTTATGACTATAATGGAATGGTTTAAGGAATTTTAAGGATTAATTTATATAGCATGATTAATTGTGTTACAATTACGTTTTTTAAATTCGTTGAAAGTTTGAAACTAGCCAGATATAAAGTATGAGAAAAAAAACTTTTCTATTTATGTCAATAGAACTCTAGTCTCTATGACATTAAATTTGTCTATTTAAGAGACTTTTCTAGTCGTACTATAAAATACTCGTTAAGCCCCGCGATTTAACCTTTTACACACACTTTAACAATCTAGTGACCCTAAAGCCATCCTGCCTATCATAATTAGGAAGAATTTCTAAATCATCCGTAAATCAGTAATTATGAAATTGAGTAACTCTAACAACCAAATTGACAGAATTTTTCGTTTAATAGTAAAGTATATAGAGTAACGAAGGTACATACTATCTGTAGCTATCCTATATTAGCTACATATACATAACGTGAAAGTATGTTCGTTCACACGCAAAAGACCCATACATCGCTCAATTTAACCAAAGAGAACAACAAAATGTTAATGACTTTTCACTCAGATTTATAAATTAATTACCCATCTCAGCCTAATGATTTTCAGTATCAGTCATTAGTGATTGATGACTGGTCATCTCAATTGATTCCTATCTAATTCAATTTCAAAACTCATTTTAGCTTTTACTCCCGACATTGCTTCAAACAGCTGAAGTGCGCTGTTAATGGAAGCGCTCTTTAAAGATAAAACAAAACGGCTAAATTTTTTTTCATAAATTTAAAATGGCGAAAATGTTTTTTAATAAAAAGTAAAAACAAAATCATAATAGATAAATAAATACTAAATGTGTTTGGAAGACTCAAATAACAAGTATTTTTTCTTTAATTTTACATTTCTAATCTACTTTTTAGGCTAGTCTTTGTGTTTATAGAAGGTATATAAAATAAATTCCGGTCATTAACCTTAAACTAAAAAACGTTGACAATATTTTTTCTACCATAGCGATATATTATAATCGTATTAAATTAAAGAATGTTAACGCCTAAAGCAAAAATGGTGATTCATAAAGCGTTTCATATAAGTGGGTATTTCCTATTGGTATTCGGAGTGATAAATTTTAATAACGATCATGCATAAATTAATTTTTGATAGGCAAATTACTTCAATAGTTGAATATATTTTTGGACACCATAGACAACCGTAGAACGGTAGTAAATCATCACATTGTGAATGGCTGGCTTTATTTTTTATTTTTTCTTAATTATTTGAGTTTGACAGTTACCATGGTGTAAAACCTTTTTACAACAGGAATAAAGATAAAAATTATCACCTTGTATAAATAACGCTTATTAAAAGGCAATTAAAGTAAAATTCCCTGTAAACAGTTACTATAAAGTTAAAAGTTGTTTATAAATAGGCCTCGGAATATGCACATTAAAGGCTTAATAGTTTAATAGGTAATATTTCAAGGTAACGAATTATAGTTGCAATAAAAAGTCAACCTTGCGTTTATATGCAACCTGTTTACAATAAATACATGATATTTTATATTAATTATACATTATTAGTGAGTTCTGTTGCAATATAATTAGAATGGATGTTAAATACAACACCTAAATAAAAAAAACAATATTGTATATGTATAAATTTTATTGCAATTCCAATCAATAAACTCATTTATTCAAACAGTTAAGTCAAGCTTTTTCAGTTATTTTTTAATTAAGCTAAGAATATATTCCTTAGATGGTATTTTAAGTCGAGTAGGTACGTTATTTTACTTAAGTTTTATTGCAGAATAATTATATTAGCCCTTAAATATAACATGAAATATAATTCATATAGTTCCGTGTAGTTTATCGCGCGCCATGTTTTCATTTGAAATCGCAATGTCAATGCACCGGTTATCATGCGCGCGCAATTTGAGAGATATTTCCCAGCGATTGCGGTAATTGGGAACCACGTTGTTCTCGTGCTAACGCGGGATGCTTTTCGTATCTGTGGTCAAATGTAGTTTCTAATTTTAAATGTGTGGACGTAATCCAGGAACTTTTTTATAAATCTCTTCTAAAAAAACAAAGATTACTTTTGAAAATCGAATTTCTAGTTGTGAAGCAAAACTGAAATTTTATTATTTTTTTATTTTTTGTAGCACATACTCATTTATCAAAGCGAGAATGGACGGGCAGGTTACAAACGTCATTTCGAAAATTTGACATTTGATTGTTTTTTTAATTTTGAAACAAATAGGCAAAGCATTAGGTACAAACAGCCTACACGATTATCAGAGGAATACGTGCGCGGTTAACGGTACGCTGCATCCGAAATGTGGAGCCTAGCGTTCCTAGCTTCTTGGAACTGCGATTATGGAGCTTATTCGAATAATGTTTATGTTATCTGTCTTTCCGCTTTATGGCGACTGTCAGTCTGAGAATATAAAACGGATTTTTGTAACAAATTAGCGTTTTGTGGGATGTTTTATTTGCTTTTGGGATATTTTCAACTATATTAAGAAAAATTATCATAGATGATCATTACTTTTAGTTAATTAATACAGTAAATGTTTAGCTTTACACTTACAGTTAATAGTAGGAAAAAATAATAAGGCCTTGGGTCGTTTTTTTTTCATAAATCAATGACATAATCGTGTGATAAAATGTACATTTCAAATTATCCAATTTAAATTTCTTTTAGAAATTGAGAACAAATAAAAGCTTGCAACACAAATGCATTTTAAAATTCAAGTTAAATTATACAGTTATAATAAGTTCTTGGCTATGCGCGTCACCATAATCTAATATAGATTATGTAATTTGAATATTTTATAAGAAAGTATTTAACCGAGTGCTCGCGTGCGCTGGGGTCATTAATACCCATCTTATTATATACTGTAATGGCTTTATCTGAAATATGTTATTTTTGATTTCGTGTCGATTGAGCGCGTTCGATTAGATTCGAAGTAACTGAGATAATTTGTTTATTTGGGATTCTACTGAACTTTGAAACAATAAAAAGGTTCGTGGTAAATTAATCAATGGTTTAGAAATAATTTGGTAATTTTTTTTTACCAAGTTGAGGTAAACCATTTAATTGTGGCCTGATTATGAATAATAATTGATGTTTAGTATTGATGTCAGACATAAAAAAGATGTATAATTTGAAAGGATAGGATAAGGCGAAAATGATGAAATATGACTATTTTATAGTTTTACTATCGCTTGCTATATATCTCGATTTTTATGGACTTAAATAAATTTTGAATTAACAACCGAATTCATACTAATTTTGGGATACTATTAATTTAAAAATATATCATTTTAATTCAGAAGACACGATCTTGCACATAAATAATCGCATTTTATAATTCTCAAATAAATTTCAGAAGTAGGAATATATCAAAACTTTTACTAATTAATATTGATAGCTGTAAATGTTATTTATTGTATTGGAAGCGAATTGGCACAACAAATATTTATTTTTTCTTTATCTCTTATGAATAAATTTTACATTTTATTTGTTTGTGCCACTATACAAATAAATAATTTTGCAAAATAACCATATCTTTGATATCTCCTTTACATGCATATATTATATATAAATAAAGTTTTAGGAACATTTAATATAACGCCATCTAGTCCCAAACTAAGCAAAGCTTTGCGGAACTAGATACTTAAACTTCTTTTTCTTAATACATACATAAGTTCTATAGGTAAATCCCAACAGTAGACAAACAATATTCAGCACATAACAATTTTCTACTCGTGGGGATCGAACCGACACCCTCCGGTGTAATAGACTTTTGCCATATCCACTGCGCCAATAGGATCGTCAATTTTATTAGTAATCATTGCTTGTCAAATTTTGTATGTATTTTTATAAAGTTTTCATTTGAATACATTAAAATGGATAATCGAATGCTTTTCTTCCATTCATTAGCTATTTATAATCAATCGCTGATATCGAATCAATTAAGTCGAGAATCGCATCAAAAAAGGCTTAATAAAAACTAATTGCGCTATTTAACTATCTTTAACACACATTTTTTAGGCGCCATTCCTGATTTGTTCGATGCAAATACAACTTAAAAGCAAGGAAAGATTGAAATCCATTTATATGTTAAGTGTTCCGTATATTTTATTTATACAAATTTGAAGAACACCAATTTTAAGTTCTAGTAATAAAAAAAAAATAAAAAAAATGTGACCAACTGGGTGCTCAGTGCTTATTGCTTACATAAAGAACAATTCTAAATATAGTGTTTTGAAAATTCAAAATTTTAATAAAGAATCCTTACAGAAATAGTTAATTAAATAATCTTCAAATAGTTCTAATCATAGTCGGTTATTCAATTCTTTTCTAAAAACACAAACATTGACTCACTTAAAAAATCAAACAAAAATGTATAAAGTATATACCTAAAAATCACAGTACATTCTATAATATTTAACAGGGGAACCCAAAACCAAATATATTCATGAGGTACCACATCTTCATATAATTATGCTGGTATTCCGTCTGTATTCCTCCATACAAATGGGCGAATTATCGATACGACTGATTTATTCGATTATGGTAATACAATTAAATAACACTTAAGATATAACAAGGCATGTTGTAACTACCGATTTTTAAATTCGACGCCCACGAATTTTTAGTTTTCGTTTCTAGACTGGGAGCAGACTTTTAAATAGTTTAAGAAAGCTTTTAGTAATTAATGCAATGATTGTAAGGTGTATTATACATCTACATAAGTTTGAGCCTTTCTCTCAACGATATAGGTATTTTTATTATGCAGTCTTTTTAGGAGAAATACGTAGGACTCAGCATACTATTACAGCATACTACAGCATACTACTCAGTCTTCTTTTATCCTGATTAATAGTTCTATGTATTCCCATTTTTATATTGTTCTAATAAACGTTGTTATTTAAGCATAGCTCATATTCAAGTAATAATAAAAAATTCAAAGTAGTCTAAAACTACCCATCATCTTCCTGTTAGGAAACTGTAAAAAGACTAACGTTCAAATATTCAATTGACGCCTAACTTTGAGATATGATTAAATATCATTGTCTCTCTTTATCTTATTAATATAAAAAAGGACTGCATGACATTTAAAAGCTACCTCATGCTCTTCCCTAATATTTGAGTATAAGAAGTTGTGGAAATTATCTCTCATACTTAACACCATGTTAAAAATAGTAACTAAATGTCCTTTTCCTTCCAGGCTGCAAATCCTTCTTCAAGCGATCAGTCAGGCGGAACCTCACGTACTCCTGTCGGGGCAATAGGAACTGCCCCATCGACCAGCACCACCGCAACCAGTGCCAGTACTGCCGCCTCAGAAAATGCCTCAAGATGGGCATGAGGAGAGAAGGTATGTGGATCTTTTTATATAACTTTTTTAAACCGTTTAACTGTTCAATTCAATTATTTTTCTTAACTTGTGTTGCCACAATTTTGCCAATGTCCCGTTGTGATTAGATTATGTATTAAACATTTTTTATGATCTAAAAGCAGTGTCTATCAAGCGCAGATATCTAAAACAAAAAGAAACATACATTAAGTATATAAAAAATCCACCACCAAATCCATATGAAACCAGTTAAAAAGAGATGTGAAAAAGGGTGACATATGATTTTTAAGAGCTTGCTCTTTTTAGTTTATCTCTTTACTTTACATGAATTTCTTTACTATTGTTTTCGATAAGCCTTTCAAAACGATGTTAACAAAATATACAAAATTAATAATTTGAAAATAAAACGTTCTATAAAGATAGGTTATAACATTGTATGGTAAGTTTTCCTCCATAATACAAATACTTAACATTGATCATTGATATTGATAAACAGTGTCATAAAAATAATTCTTAGGCATATTAACAGCTTTCTGTGAATAAGTAAAAGTATAATTGACTTTGTTTAAAATTATAAAAGTGTATAGACTATAGAGGTTTAGCTTAAAAATAATTAATAGTTAATTAAAACTAGTAACAGGGTTGTTGACAACTTTATTAACTTGTAAACAAGAAATGACTGTATTATAATGTGCTAGAGTTCATTATAAATTAACTTTTATATTGTCTGACATATACGTGTGATTATTTATAACACCCGATAAATACAGCAATAGATTTAGTATGTACAAACCGATTGAAACCTTCCGGAATATTGACAAAAACATTTAAAATTAAATGAATATGCTTTATTGCACATAATAATAATATTAGTTAAATTAACATGCACAAAATGCGGCCTTATGGTACTATAACATCTCTTCCAGACAACTAAAAAGATATATGTCTTGTTATTTGTCTAGTTACTAAAAT
>LQNK01000189.1:117052-167598 GCA_001586405.1 Phoebis sennae | reverse complement strand
ACAAACCGATTGAAACCATCCGGAATATTGACAAAAACATTTAAAATTAAATGAATATGCTTTATTGCACATAATAATAATATTAGTTAAATTAACATGCACAAAAAGGCGGCCTTATGGTACTATAACATCTCTTCCAGACAACTAAAAAGATATATGTTTTGTTATTTGTCTAGTTACTAAAATAAAAATTTTGCCTAAACACGTACTTAGATTGTGTGGCTTAAATAGTTAGAAAAGTGAGACTTAGTTTTCTTATATTAAACAAAGAAAACGACAAGTGACCAATTTGTCCATACTTCCATTGTTAAAATGTGACAGCTTCGAACATATTTCACTTTAAAACCTAAACTTGTGTTATTAAAGATTTTCTTTTTGTCCCCCGGTACATAATATTACTATGTAAGTACTATGTAATAAGTTATAATATTCAGAAAATGTAAACAGCCATCTTGAAAATTTGTCTATGACAGTTTTTATTACTCTTTGAAATACACCGCCATTTAAAGTCCACAAGCTCAGATAAATATATTATTAGACTATTTTGAATAATTACACGACACTCGTTTTAATATTTCCTTAACGATATACATTTTAAAACTAGTTCTTAGACCACAGAGCGATAAGAGAAGTTAACAACAAAGATTTTTATTCATACCTATGTTTTTATTTTTACGCAATTGGCTGACAAGTGGATGGATATAAAAATATTACTGTTACGATTTGTTAACAGTTGCATATTTGCAATAATATTTTTATAGAGCTTGCAATTTTAAATGTTTGTATGACTTAAAATTTGTACTAAAGTGAACACACATTTTTAATCACTCTTAGAAAACTTTGCCTTCATTATTATAATACACTATGAAAATGACAAATAAACGTAAGTGACACGATAAACGTCGACATACATCCTAAACATCTCAATGTCAACTCAAAAATTCCATCGCTTTTTATGCAATCAATTTAAAACTTATTAAATTAGATGCATAACAAAAAGCCTATTGATTGTCACAAGTGTAATTAGTGAAATCATTAATCTTGCCAGCTATTAGTGGCCAACTGGCCAAGGGCAATCCATAGAGCATAGAGCTATACGTTAAGGTGTGGCCAGATTACGCGGCAAACGATCAAAATTCGCGCGGCAAATGCTCAAAAATTAGGGTTTGGGAGATTGGTCGTGAACGCCATATCCAAATCCATAATCGTATAGGAGAGACTGATAGATGAAGAAAGGGAAAAAAATGCTCAAGCAATTTACGTAATATTGACGTTAAAAAGTGTTTGATCTGTTCATAGTTCTGCTGGCTTATCATTGCACTAAGATTACAGAAGTGACAGCAATTTGTGCCTTAGAATATTTTAAATATTCTTGCGTAATTTACTTGTCTGTTGAAATGGTCTATATTGGCCGAAATCGATCAGGAGTCGCACGTTATCACAAACACAGATTACTTCCAATGGGACTGATCTGTGTACTGAAGTCAACAATCTCGTGTACTTACCTACGAACACAGACACAGTCTCATATCCCGTGTCATTTGTGCTTTATTATAGATTATTCTGACGAGAGCTGAGATTTATTGTTGGTGAACGATGTCTATGTATGCGTCAGTAGAGCAAGCTTTGTATGAAGTTTGACTCCTGTACCTATCTAGTTGTGGCGTTATGTTGTCTTTGCCGCACGTTATTAGAACGCACCTTTACAGAATTAATGTATGGTTATTGTTTTAAAGACAGCGCTTGATTAATGATATTAATGATACAGTGTTAGATTGGGAATTGTTTTCTGTGGCTAATTGAATTTCTAAGTGTTTTATTGCTTGGATTAATTTCATATTATACCTTTTTTGTTGGTCATTGTCATTACCATTTTGAGGTACGGTAGATATTTACAACAAAAACAAATGTGAAATCGCCAAGTCCTCGATTTCACTGACAAAAATATTGAGATCCGTATGGGTGCCAAGTTCTGTTTTCACTCGGGATGGAAATTAACTAAAAAAACTAACTAACAAGAAATTAACTCTATTAAGATTACTACAGACATTTCTAGAACGCAAGATTTAGATTTTTATCACAACGAAATAATAGTTCGCATTTATTATAACCTAAGTAAAACCTTTTGGCACAGTTAAAAAATAAAACATAGCTTAATGATATATTTCATCACAACGAAATAATAGTTGGCATTTATCATTACGTAAGTAAAACCTTTTTGCAAGGTTAAAAATAAACCATAGCTTAATTAAAAAACCTAGGATTTTAACGAATAAAAACGTCGCATATTTCAACCTATCCATTTTGAAGTTAAATAGCTTGTCTCATAATATTTTACGAGCCGCCCACGACAATACTCAAGTACAGTAGGCCTCAACTTTGTGACACACATTTATAAAAGGCTTTTTTATCTTTTTTAGCACCGCTATGTTTATTATGAAGATATTTTTATTTCGTTTCGTTTTCTTAACACGTGTTAAAGTGAAGTTGTCGATTGGTCGTAAATCGCACCTTTAATACGTAATTCTTTAATATTGATTGTCTATGGACAATAAAGACGAAAGTTTTTGAGCACATTAAATATTTAGTTATATTACTATGTAACATAGATTACAACTTCGCAAGATGTTCCCATCGGCGAATTTAAGACAGTGGCACAGATTTAATAATAATAAAACACTTTATTGTACACAAAAACATTAATGAAAGTATACATAAACATTGATAAAAATAACGCATACAAATAGGCGGCCTTATCGCTCAGCAGCAATATCTACTAGGCAACCTTAGGATATAGGAAACATTTTGTTTTAGGGAAAAAGTATATGCATAACTGTATACAAAAGTGCCTGATTAAATGCACAATATATTATTACAATAAAAACTTAAAAACATTAAAATACATAAGAAGATTTAATCAACATACTTATACTATTACATAAGGAAATGAAAGAAAGAATGTAGAATGAGATTAGGATAAGAGAGTTGACAGGAAATGATTGTAAATAAAGCAAAAGATTTAGTAAGTTAGTACAGGAAACATATTAGTGCTACATAAGATATCCTCTATGTCTAGTATGTTAAGATTTAAATTGCCTCTTTTATTTCATCAAAACAAAATCATCAATACACATGCGACAGTTACCACGGTTTCTTCCTAACACCTCAGTAATGGTCCATTACGCGACCCTAGATAAAGCCCAGGAAGATCCGGTCATCCGCAACTCTTAACCCTTGAGCTTCTAACAAAAATAAATCCAGATATGAATGCGTAAGATTTAAATTCTTCTATGTAAAATATTGAACGTTCTGAATTTAAATTATCTCTTCCAGTTACTCATTACCGCATATCAGTCAATTTTCAATTTAATCTTCTATCTAAATTTGAATGACGTCTTACATTTTCTCGTATGATATGAGTTCCATGTTCAAAAAATTCTTCTATCAAAAAAGAAGGTCGACGTTCTAAATTTCAATTCTACTATCTGAAAACTAAATGAACGTTCTAAATTTCAATTCTCTTTTATGAAAACTAAATTAACGTTCTAAAATTTTAATTCTATCTAAAATCAAGTCCACGTTCTAAATTTAATTTACTCGTTACAACATGTTAGTAAAAAGTCCTAAATCGAAATTCTTTTATCTCAATAGTGTTAAACGTTCTAAATTCAAATTATTGTCTATGAAAACAAGCTCATGCGACAATTACTACGGTTTCTTCACAACACCTCAGCAATGGGTCCATTACGCGACCCCGATAAGGCCAGGTCCGGTCGCCCGCTGCTCTTATGAACCCTGGAGCACCCCATTAGATCACCCTCATATATCCAACGATTTGTTTGATGTCAACAAACAAAAGAAAGGTGTTGCTATCCTTTTTAAGATTAAAAAAACTCTTTGTCGCTATAATCGTCTTAAACGCATCTGTTAAGATTACTTCTTTGTTGTTTTTTTGTTCGAGTGTTTGATAAGATTTGTTAGCGATATTCTTCTAACTTGTTTACGATAAGGTTATCTGATTTATATCGGAAGTGTTAATGTATTTGTTGCGTCTAATGGTTGTAGGCTTTTTTAATATGTAATGGTATAGGGTAATACCCGAGTCTATCAGATAGTTAGGTGAGGTTTCTAGTTACAGCTCACGTTGTTCAAAATAACTTTTCATAAACAATTAATAATATCGTTTATTTTGTTGAAAAATATTCAGACATCAATCTAACAGGCAATAAAAAACGTCAAACAGAGAAATCACGTGTAACATTAACGAAGATAAAAAGGTGATTAATTAAAACACATTAAAAACCGGTTCATTAAAACTGCATAAAGTTGCTATACAATAGACCGCGGGTCCGCCCGTCATTTTAACGGACACCTTTTGTTTAAACGCATCAATCAACCACATTGTTTGGAATATCTTAATAACTTTTTGTACTGGACCGGTCATTTAGAAAGATTTTTGCTATCATACTTCGAGGGTTGAATTTAAATGATAATTGATTTTATGGAAATGGACTTATCAAAAAATTAAGCATTTATAAACCTTAACATTAGAGACTTATGATCTATTCTATTCAATTTAGACTGACTATACGGGATGGGCTACTATTATTATTTCCTGTTTTACTGCATTACTATAATCCAATTCATAATAACCTCAAATTCCGTCACTCGCAAGACATATCTTGACATATCAACGGCCTCTTTACATTTAATCAAGCCTAGCGAAAAATCCGTCGTTGTTCAACGGAAACCAAGGACAATGGCCGGCTTTATGAGCCCACAAGACTTGTCAAAATCATCACGCATTCCCAGGGGCTGCAAATTATAGCAATGTTTGCTTCTTTATAACGTAAAACGCCTTTCGCCTATTTATACAAAGGGTATGTCAAAAGGATCGAAGTTGCGCCTTGAGGAGGGTGTGATCCGCGCATAACCAGGTGCGGCCTTTGTCGGCCAACTGACCGTAAGAATGGACATGTTTGGATTAGACAACCGATGCGACTACCGTGAGAAACTGACCAACACCCGTAACACTAATCAACAATAATTTACTCGAAATTTTTACCTCAGCGAAGGATTAATTTAACGACGTAATCGGAGCGACAATCACAGCTTAGAATTACGAGAATACCGCGGGCGGTTTGGCCACTGCGTCACAGAGATATTATCGCGCATAATAACTGTGACATGTTCGTATGACGCTCCAGGCGGAGCGTAATGGTCCAAATTCTGGGAAAGCTCTCTTGCTAGCCGACATAAAGATGCAATCGCGTTACGTGCCTACGCGTTCCCACGGATTGAGTTGCAAAAAGTCCCTGCGCCGGACATCGGTCAACAGTTACCGAAAACATTAATTAAAAGCAGACAACAAGAGACCGGTTTGTTTCTGCACGGTCGAGGTGCGCGACCCTAAGACCTGCCGATACTTGTCCAACGTTAGCTAATTATATTTCCGCACGTTTTGTCCATTTGCATGTGAATTTGGGGCAGTACAATAGGGTCCTAATCCGAGCAGAAACCCGATAGGTCCTAGCGTAAACATTAACTCCACAGAATAGGACAAAGGCAGATAAATATAGAATTTCACATGATGAAAGGTGATTGTATCTGGTCTGTACTGCGGTACGTTCGTATAATCACGAAGATTAAATTTAATCAGTATGTTTAATTAAGTTACAAACTTGTTGCATCAAGTCTCTAAGTTTCCGTAATAATTATAAAGTAATTACTGATTCCATGTCGTCTATAAATCAATAAATTGTTTGGAAATACTTTCACATAAATAGCTTATAATACAGAAATAGAGATTAAATAGTTTGAGGTTCTGGTTAAAGCTTGTATTGGCTAAATTATTATTAACGGCTATATATTCTTAATATTGACCATTTGAAGTTCATTGAGCATAAGAATCAGTTAACAATATAAAACTTTATGACTCCAAATCTAATTCGGTCGTAAAGCGAAATGGGCCCACAAAGCCGAAGTGTAAAATCATTTGTGGGATTAAAAAAGGAGCTAGCGTGAGATATACCGAACTATCAATCACCAGCCTGATTTATATCCTGGGATGATGGATGGAGCTCGGCGAGGGTATTTGATAATTAACTTTTAAAAATTTGACGGACGCCTTCATCTTGGCGTTAGGAATTTTGGATTGATATTGCATTGGTCGGGTGAAGTGATTTGGTATTGGTGATTATTGCACAGATGTGTTCTGTTTATAGATTGTAATGGGGAAACGATATGCGGAGATATTTAGATGTCTTAAATTACGAATGGAAGTATTTTTTATCCGAAATAGGAAGTCGGTGATAGAATAGATGATGATTTTTTTCCATCAAAATTAATTTACGTTACGTTTAGTACGTTAAAAGATGTTTATATCAAAGCAAAAAAAGCACGTGAAAATAATCATCTCTCTCATCTCCACAAATTTAGAAAACAATGCTAAACATTCTGACCCTTTCTCCAGCTATTCCTTCGTCTTATACAATTCGAAAAAATCATTTGAAACATAACATTCTTTATTCTGTACTTTATCAGTCATTTAGATACTCATATCATCCAATTTAACGCACTCAATGAGTAAACCATTCATCACGACGACGTGCGAGTATATAGCACGTCAAAATACTCACCTCCAGGGGGTTTCCACTTGCCGGGAATCGAACGTGGAACCCCGCTGTGCGGTCGGCGTACAGCTAACGAACTATAGTGATTTATACGACCTAACTCTTCGCTTCTAATATCTTCGAGTGGTAGGTTTACCATCCTTCTGAGTACAATTCTTACATTTAAAAAAGTTACAGATGTTTATGAAACTATAATCAACAATATTAATATTAAAAGCACTGGCTATAACATCTTACTTCTTGTTTAATCTCTTGCTATTTACAATTGGAAATAGCAAATTAAAACCTTACGTCTATCTAAACTTAATACTTTTAGAAATAGTAAATTGCTTTGTTTTCAACTCATTTAATATTGGCAATAGTAAAGTAAAGTCCTTATCCCTATTTAAATATATTTATAACTGACTATCAAAAATAGAAAACCCTTGGAATTCAAGAACTTATTTAATTAAGCCTATTTAAACCATTTTATTGAAGAACCTTAAAATCCAAAATTTATGGTCACTCATCCCATTTCTGATTACATTACAATCATTTCATTATTAGCAATAACTAATTCGTGGATTGCTTAATTCATTAGGCGATAAATATTTTAATTAATGTCTCCGTGGGGAGCAGCTAATGAGATATCGTTAAATCTCATTAGTTTCTTTTGTTTTAACCTACTGACATAGTACTTTTATGTTAATATGGGCTTATAGCGCCTTGTCGTTTGTTTTTATCTTATTTAGATATTGTAGAGTAAATATCTAGTGGTGAACAATGTATTAAACATGCGTTGTACGTTTACGCTATATCTTTATTAATATTTAAGATTTGTGTCACCACAATTCCTATAACAGAGTGATAAAAAAGTTAAAGATTCAAGACCATACATATATGTATTTTTAAAGCGAATTTGCATTTCATTATGTTCTTTATTTAAATCGTAGGAATAAGTGCTTACTTCACCACATAATTAAAGACAATTAAATTCTAATATTCGATCATTACTATAATTGCATCCAATAAAAAAACCCTAAACCCAACCAAATCAAGATCATCATGAATTTACTACTTAAATCCACGGCAATTAACTGGAATTAGTACTAAACCTTCATTACATTTCACATACAATTTAACATCCTACATTTATGATAGAATTTCCTCTCCGGAGAAATTTTCTCAGGCTCCGAGGCAATCTCGAATACTCGAGTAATGCACAGTTTGTATGTATATTGGTTACTACGTTAGTAGTCGCAAGAAACCTGTTTCGGTCATGCCCTCTGTACCATCTTAAAATATTTGAGTGCAATGCATTCTCGACTACACTAGATTTTTTACGGAGGGAACATATGTAATGTAACGTTCAATTAACGATAAAATTATCTGTGCAAATACACGAATTTTCAATGTTTGCATAAAATTTAAAATAGACTGATGGTATCAAAATTTTATTAAAGCGTTTGTTTTGTAATAACCTGAATATACAAATGCTGTTAACGAATAATTGTTTCCTTTCTATTCAAAACTTGTTCTAAAATCGAAATCCATTTTTTAGTCTAGAACTCAATTAGCTTACCATATCTGATCATTTGTCAAAATGTCCGGCAGAGCATCAATAATTAATTCCTGTTAATTGAAAGATTAGACTGCTGATTTGGTTTTATAGATGTTATAAAGTTATGAAAGTTTCGAAGACGTTTGGTATTCATCTAGCGTCCGCATCTATATGTCAGGCTGTCCGTCATTAGACGTGAATCATCGCCGGTATCGTGCAGCAGAATTTCGTGAGGTCACAGTTTACTATAGCGGTTTAGGCGCCCTGCGGTCGTTTATTTGAAAGAGGAGCTTCTATTAGATAATTCTGAAGTGTGAGCAGCGTGGCGAATGGCTTCTCTGTCTAACGCCGACCGTTTCGTGACCCCAGACCTAATCACATATCTGCAAGCGTATTATGATTATCACGAGCTATATGGTCAGTATGTGCTCACATTTTTCGTTTTATTGCACGATCTCGCAGATATGTCTATGTATCTCGACTTTAAGGACATTGTCAGCGTGGTTATCTAGGGCAGCGTCTATGTCATTTATAATATCATCGTCGACTGTAAAAACTGCTTGCCCGTTACCGGCCGTGACATAAATGTCGAGTGGACGCTTTATAAGTCGATAATTACCAAAGACCTGACGCCTGACGCCCGACGCCAGCGCGGAATGCGCCGCACGCGCTCGATAGCTTCATTATTCACGTATTTAGCATATTTTCTAAGAATTTTATCATCACCGATAAATTTAATTACGATCTGGTACTGTTTTGATGTCTTCCGTGTCCGGTTTCGTAATTCGTTGTGGGCGGTACTGTTTTGAATTTTAGCTTTCTTTGGAATTGTTTTACCGTTTTGGATTAACAAATCACGCGGCTATTTGTATATTGTAGCGTCGGGTGATGATTGTGCGGCCATTCATCAATGGTTCGAATTTCTAAAACTTTCTAAGTAAAATACAGATGTACGTCTAATCTCGGTATTGGAGGCGATATGTTAGGCTGTCGTGAAGCGAGAATCTCTTAATGATATCAATACAACCGTTAGATTAACAAAGGATGGTTCCCATTTGGTCGGGCGACAGCTAGTCGCGTGCTGGGCTTTGAAAAATTGTAAATATAAATAACGGATTATCAAGTTGTATCGAGAGGCAGACGTACGCGATAGTAACAGAGAATAAATAAGCGGCCGTAAATGAGATGTGACGCTCTATGATATAGGTGAGAAAATAAAGGACCGTGTTCTGTGAAATGTCTCTTTACTAAATTTACTTGACAGTGAAAATATTTATGCATACTTTAATTCATTCATAGATGTCATACTGTGTGGTTAGCATTAAAATATTTTACAAAGAATGAAGAAGCTACTTTCTGCGAATATTAATAATTTATGTCCTGCAAATGTTGGGCTGCCATTTTTTTTTATTTTTTATTTATTTCTTTTGCTAATGTTTGCATTAAAACATATTTCCCGATTATTATTGTTATAACTGTGAAATAAGTTGTAAACGTGGAACTCCCGTGTTCTTGGAATAAAATTAAACCATGGCATTTAATATTATGTCTAATTACTCACAATTTGCATCTAACGATACGAACATAAAGAATTCAAGGCATTTATCGTAAATCTATTTTTATGATCAGTTCCATGAACCAAAGCATGCATTTAATTTACAGGAAAACCGACAATTATTCGATTTAAATACTTAAACTATAACGCAAACGTAAAAATTTGTTGCGACATATTACGCAAATATTTTATTTTAAATTTTCAAATTAGAGATTAGCGGGTTGAAAAAACATACATTATTAGTAACGATAAATTGTTAAATTCGTTAAATAAGGGCAAATAATGATTATTTAATTGATCGAGCAAAGCGAGGTGTCAGAGTCGAAATGGCCGGGCGATTGTATGTTTGTATGTATGTATGAAAAACTTTACCCAATACAAGATTATGCTTTCTAAAAAGGTTACGATTTGTATAAACAGGCTATTTTAATCAAAGGTACAGTTGGTAATATAAGTATATAGGTAATTAAATCTTACATTAAACTTCATCTAATGACAAAACAATATTTTATGTACCTTCCGTTATAATTATAGAAATATAAAATTAGCATTTATATGATTATCGCCATCAATTTTGCTGACATAACCATACTACAAATGACAAGGCATAAATCTTAGTCAAGTAATTAGTGCACAAGGACCATAGACACGTATAGATTAAGGTGACAATTATTATAGATAATATAAGCATTTGAGATTGTTTGATGATTTATGGCGGGAATATTGGAGGTCATAAGTTGACCATAGACAATATTTACTAATTAAGGTTATAAGTTTATTTTTGCACTAACCGTTTCGCGCGGCTTCGCTCCCGTAGCACAATGTTATATTATAACATATAATATCAACAATAATGCAGCTTTCTAAAACTGAAAGAATTTTTAAAATGGATCAAGTCGTTTGTGTGAAAACATTACAAACATACACACATCTCTTTATAATATTCGTAAAGCAATTTTACAGTATCATGTAAAATTTTATTGAAATGGTTTTCAATATGTATGTGTCTAATCTTCATAAATAGACTTCCTTTCGTTCTACTTCAAAACTGATTTTTATGTTCTTTAGATATCTATAATTATTTTGATTCTTTAGATATTTTCAATGGAGTTTTACGTAGAATTGAATTTTTTCATCTTAATAAGTTCGAGTTAACGCAAACGGAAAAAGAGTATGCCTTGATACAAAATGATAAAGTTAAACAATTTGGGCACTATTATATCTAACTAGCCGCGCCCCGCGGTTTTACCGGCGTAACTTCTGATACCATGGCAATTCCGAGATTAAAAGTAGCCTATATGTTATTCTGAATCCGTAACCTATTATGTATACCATTCTTCATCATAATCGGTTGAGTAGTTTTTTGCGTGAAAGAGTAAAAAACATAGATGCATACATCATCACAAACTTTCGCATTTATAATATTAGTAAGATTCTACTGCTGTTCATGTTTTTTTACATCCCAATAAATGTATTCTTTCTTTCTCCTTTCAAAACAAATGAAAGACACTCTTATAAAATTCATTCAAACTAGTGTTACTTGTTTATCTTAATTTTTCGGTGAACCAAAGAATGTACATTGTTTCGGTCTATCAGATCCGAGGACCACAATTCATGTCAAGATCAGTCCCACCTCCACGCAAATATGCATTTTATATCCACGGCTTATAACCCAAAATTCAAAGGCCGTTAATTTGTTTTGTTGTAAACGTGTGTGGAATTAAACAAGACGTATTATACTATCACGTATATAGGTTAGGCGTGGTGAGATTATTTTCGCAATTTACTAAAAATTGGTCATATTCCCTCATAATCCGTACATTTGTTGAATGGAAATAGAGATTAGTTAAATATCGAATTAAAGATTTTTTACACTATTTATTTAAAAAATTTATTTATTTAAGATTAAAAATTTCACTATTTATTTAAGAAATAGTGTAAAAAAGTTTTTAATTCAATACCTAAAATGCATTTCCACCAAGAAGTCACAATACAATCTATCAATTAGATTCAGATTTGAAAAACATGTGACTGTATTCATGACACGCTATTGCAATTGTTTTAGTATTTGATAAAATTTTTTTGAAGATAATATCAATACAAAATAATACTTATTTTTTATTTATTATCATAAACTGGTTTGCGCTCTAATCCCCACACTAAGATACCCTGTGTTGTGGGTGACAAGTCTCTTCCATAATAATAAAACTAACAATTTCTATTTATTTATTATTATTAATAGAAACAGTTAATAATTACATTTAAATTTAATAATATTTTAATTTCGACAATTTCTTTATTGTTGTCATAAATTAAGTTGCTTCCAGTCCAAAAATACTTTTTTTTTACAAATAAAAGCTAAAATCCATTCATTTTGTCTGGATATAGACTTAATATATTCCAAATGTGACTCAACAGTAAATATTATCCAATCAACTTTCCAGTCAATCATTCATAAGCCGAATTTTACGACTTCAAAATATAGATTATGCATACCAATAGTTATTTAAAACCAATATTAACAGAAAGTTACACAAAATACCGAATACATCCATTAAATCAACAACAGAACAGCAGTTAGTATCCAATCAAGTATAAATACCAACATAATTATAATAAAAAGCGTTAATTTTCACTTAATCCGTTGAAATATGCGCGGGCGCCGATTCGTTATTGGAGAAATTCTAAACGTCAAAATCATATGTAAATTAGTTGAGACTTTTATCCAATAGCAGAACTAAACTATGGAATTTATTCGCTCTTTCTTTTCTAAAAGATTAACGAATAATTTTTGAAAAACTTACCAAATTAATGCTTGAAAGCTATAGAGTTAATTTTAAATAGAGACATCTTCGTCAATGAAATTTGCTTTCAAAATATATTATATAAAAAGCAATCCCTTGTTTAAAGAACGAAATGTTAACCACAATTCGTAGTACATTTTGCGTGGCATTAGAACCTGACAACAATACAATAAATCAAAGTTAAGGATTCAGTCATCCAAGGACATTAATAGCTTCTCTTTTAACATTCATAGCGTTTCCGTCTTTATTATAATATGAATAAGATATATTTTAGTGTCCTCAACCTTAATGTAAGTCGCTTACCGAAGCAGCTCTGATGATTTACATGAATATCATTCAGGCAGTTTGTCACAATACAAAATTGATTCCGATGGAAACGCATTCTTGACGGTGAAATCTGCTTATTTAGATAAGGCAGTAAAATGTTTTAAGACAACATAATTATTAGTATTTATTCTTTCTATTTTAATTTACTCTGTAATTATGTTGTTAATCATATAAATTGAAATGAAACTCGAAATGTTACAATCGAAAGCTCCAAGACTAGTTGAAACTAATATATCTTACGTAATACAATAAATAAAAACATATAAAACATACTTATAAAACAATAGAAACGTATTCTATAAATGGCGTATCTATTTTTATAAATCAACGCTATGTTTATTTCAAAGAATTTTATATCAAATCAAATCAAAGATCATATCCTAAAAGTATAATTAGTCGTTGCCGCTAAGCATCGATTAGATTCGAAGTATCGATGTATCGATAATAACGCCATTATACTAGGTGTCGACGCAGCGTGGGAGACGCTATAGCCTACATTCGAAACCGGATAATCACACCAGCAATTACTCTAATTCAGCCAGAATTACATACTCTTTAATTGAATTGTTGATGTAACACTTCGTGTTCGGATGATTTAACAGTGCTTTATGATTTGCGCGCGTGGGAAAATTTGTAAAAACATTGTAGCGGTTGCATTAACTATTTGACCAATGATAATGGCATATTTTTACAAGCTTCCATTGATTTGTGAATTATTTATTGATCTGAAATATAAACAATTTGCTAATGACAAACAAAAAAATTATCGACCATCAAATCGTTAAAAAATAAAATTTGTCGATCGAACATTTTTCGATATATCTCTTGAACTGAAAAAGTAACAATACCATGTAAACTCTGACAGCGCATTGTGGCTGTAAGCAGTATTTCCATCGTCAAAAAAAAAGAATTTAAAAAAAAGAACCGCGCGTGCGCGCGCATTCGCGCCAGATGCGAGCCATTCCCGCGCCGAAACGTGCGCGCGCCGCATACCTGACGCACTTGACATTTCCAAGCTTTTTTATCCGTATTTTTATATATTTCGGAACTAGTACTCAATCAACCGGTGGTTACCACGACGAATCGTCTCGGATACCAACCTGTTATCACGATTCGAAATCACGACTTATTTTTTGTTTATATAACTGTTCATTAAACTAGCTGATTTAAAATTTATTTCTATTGTAATTAATATTTTATTGCAAACATAGTTAATGAATCGTCTTCGAAGTTTGAAATTAATTTTGAACGCGAATTCAAAATCTTCAAAGCTTTAAATCATGTATAAGAGCATCGTTAGCTTAAATAGTAAGATACGTTTGTCATTAACGATATTATTACGATGATTAAGTATTTATCGACGGATTCGGCCGAGGCGGTAATGTATTCCGTATTTGGTTACGGTAACTTAATACTTATCATCGTGTATCGATAGAGTCACAACAATATTGAGATGGGCCTATAAGATTTATTGGACAATAGCTAATAACGGATCGGTTGACGTTCGTGTAAAAAATAAAGATTTACTGTATAGGTACTTATCCTTAAAAATATGGTAAACGTAAAGCTCTGGCCGAAAATAAATGATTAATGTTTATTTATAACATTTTTGATATTCGAATAAATTCAACACAACATAAATGAATGCAAAATGAATAGTATAAAATCATGTCATACACGTAATTGCAAATAAGATGATAAAATTGTTCTAAATAATATGTGCTATGCTCTTTACATAACTGATTTTTTATAATTATCAACGCTAAATTACAATTCAACACTCAATATTTAGTCCACAAAATGGCGTTTAAACAGAAAGTAATACCGAAGCAACCTGTCACGAGGTCATAAGGTCAAATATTGCTTCACGACAATTTAAAATGCATTAAACTGGTCATACTCAAACGACCGTAGCAAGTGGTCCCATCACGGCGATTTGACGCAAGCTGTGATTATTTTTTGTTACCAAATTTGGATTATTCGGGTCTAAAAAGATTCTGTAATCTGCTGTACAATAAAGATTAAAAAAAAAAAGATTGACGTAGAATGAACAAGTTAAATTTAGGTGGACGTAGTATCTAGGTTTTGTTGTACGATATAATCTAACCTTAAATAAATCTGAATCATTTATACTCAGTTCCCGAGCCACTTTAACGCCTAGTTCCTATAAACGACGGAAGATCCTATGATCTTCTATCTACACATAGTGTAACAGATACGAATCGTTTTTATTAAGAGCAGTTATAATCAACCAATCGGAACCCAGTTTTGGTAGTTATGTTAACGCCACGTCTATTATAGATACGCTATAGACTAACTATGATATTTTACTGTCCGTAAGTAAAACGATTCGTTTTATTTTTATAAGGCTGGGACTAAACCGCTAAACGTCCGGTAACTGTAACAATTGCGTGTCTAAGCAACGCATCATTGTCGAATTTCGTCTGAAATTTGTTTGAAAGTTAACTTAAATTAAGCCATACTTATTGACAGTTTAACATAAATAATCAGAAACCGGGCATTAGTATACTAATATTATTTGCCAAGTTGTAATAACTAACAAGTTCTTCGATTACAGCATTAATATTATTCTGTCAAAAGTCATTCATAAATGTTTCAAGTTATTACAATGTTTGAACACAAATTTCAAATTAAAACACATAATTCTATTACATTTCCTCGTTCCCGTATTCGTCATTGTTAGTTGTAATTCCTTTATCACGTCATAATAGCCAAATATGAAGCAATATTAATTCTCGCGACTAACTCCTTCGACAGTTGTTAGTGAAGTCATAAACCGCGTCATTACGACCATAATATAATATCTTGTGCTTACATGCTAATTGCAATCTGGTGGAATAGCTGTACGCGTCTATGTTTTATTTCATTGCTTTTCCTGACGCTTGGTAGACAGTTGCGTCTCTTTTTTCGGCTACTATTTTACGTAATGTAATTGTTATGACGGAATGTTTTCTATTTCTTAATGGAGGTTATTTGCCTTTTGCAAAATATTAATGGTTGTTTTCTTTTGTTTCAGCTGTACAAAGAGGCAGAGTACCCCCAACGCAACCCGCTGGCTTAGCCCTCCCCGGCCAATTCGCTCTAACGAATGGCGACCCAGCGGCCGGCTTAAACAGCCATCCCTACCTCTCCTCCTATATTTCTCTGCTTCTCCGAGCAGAACCTTACCCGACCTCTCGATACGGCCAATGCGTTCAGCCCACCAATGTCATGGGCATAGATAATATTTGCGAATTAGCTGCAAGATTACTTTTCTCCGCCGTCGAATGGGCGAGAAACATCCCCTTCTTCCCTGAACTCCAAGTGACGGACCAAGTGGCGTTGTTAAGGCTCGTCTGGTCCGAGCTTTTCGTTCTCAATGCATCCCAGTGTTCAATGCCGCTGCACGTGGCGCCCTTACTCGCAGCCGCCGGCCTCCACGCGTCGCCGATGGCCGCCGACCGAGTGGTGGCGTTCATGGACCACATACGAATCTTCCAAGAGCAAGTGGAGAAGCTGAAAGCTCTCCACGTAGACTCGGCGGAGTACTCCTGTCTGAAGGCGATCGTCCTCTTCACGACAGGTAAAATTTTAGACAGTTTATTTGGGGAAGCGAGGTTGCTGCTGTATAGGGTGGCGGGCGCTGGAGCGACGGTGACGAATTATGGAGAACTCGTGTCTCTTGTGAGGACTCATTTGGACGCGTACGCTGAAGCTAGTAGAGTTCCTCAGCCGCCAGCGCCACCGCCACCGTCGGCAGCTTCCTCCGGTTACTACTCAACATTGGATACTTCACTCGGCGTCAACTCCTCTCTATCGTACGGCAGTTTCCTCTCCCCGTCGCGATTGCAACCTAATTACACGAGCAGTCCTAGAGCGCCGGAGCCTAGCTCGTCGTTCAAAGTTTGGGACAGTGGGAAGGCGTACAAAAGCGATCAGGGGGGTTGACGTTGAGTGACGCGCATTTGGGATGCATTTCAGGTGTCGGGTGATGAATGCTTTGTCACTTGGCATTGGGACTACGGTTTTATCGTGTTATAAGTTTGCGTTGCGTATTCGACGTAGGCGGCTATTTGTATGGGGATAATAACTCCCGCTCCTCGGGCCCGCTGCATGGGGAGACGGCGACTTATTGTTCTCGAATATTCGATATTGTGATTTGTAAATTCGAAATTAATACCAAATTACGTTCATTGTTAGACGGTCGTGAAACTACCGTTTTAGTTAAGTTATTTATGTGATGTAAATAGGTTAATTTATTTATTTATTAATTAATACACGCGCGAAGTTTTTTGAAATCAACTTTACTTGTTTTATTTGAGTTTATGAACCCTTTTCATAGAATAGTAAGGAATTATTTCGTAATATTAAATCGTTCGTAAGTATCGAGATTTGTTTCGATTATAATAAGATTTGGTTATGAATTGCGACACTAGGCGTGTCTTTAAATATTTGCAGTAGTATTTATGTTGCCTTCACTTGGATATACAAATCGATACTGGATTTCGGTCCCACGGTGAATGTATGATCTAGCCTAGAATATTAATTTCTTATACTTAACATAAATATACAATTCTTGGAGTTAAATGAAGTTACTGTTTAGAAACTACACTTACACTTATACATTATGACCTGCATTTTACTTATTAAGATTTTAGTTATTTTTGCATTACTACCATACAAATATAATATTATGCTCTTAGAAAAATAGCTTGTTGACATAGTTTCTGACAATGATTCTCACAAGCTCATTTTTATAATGCGATTCGTTTATTTGTTTACAGTTCCCAAAAAAAAAAACAAATCGCACAATTTTTTTACGTTTCTCAATTATACATATTTTTAGCCTTGATATTATGACTAAAAGAAAACATGAAATAAACAAGCATATTATGGAAAATTTCAACAAAAAATACAGCCTTAATTTATCAGTCTGTAACCTATTAATTATCAATTTATAACAGTTTAGGAATATGCAAAACGACTCTAAAACCCATAGGAAACAAATGATAAAGCTCTTAACTCATCGGACATTCACTATAAAAGGCACAGAGCATCAACCAGTGACTATAGACCTTTAGCGGTTTACACTACATAGTATTAAGTATACAAGTCGCTTTCTACGTTTGTACCTAAGTTTATTGAGGCAACATATTTAAGGAGCTTTTATTATTTTTTATTTACATAGTAGTCGAAACATAGTATACAGCAAAGTCGCTTTCAGTAATTACACGTATATATTTTAGACTAATCGACTATTTTAGTCGGTTTAAATATTTATTATTCTCATTACTATTAAAACATTTTTGTTCAATTTAAACCTAATGCCATTTTAACCGACTTTCAAAAACGGAGGTTATCAATTCGACCGTATTTATTTACACACTAGGTATAAAATTAAGTTCGTTTAAAATGATGCCTATTTTTTGTAAAACAATACTTTAGGTACGGTTAGTACGTTAGACGGGGCTCTCTCTAAGCTGGTCGCTCGCCTCAGGGTTCTATGAATATGCAATAGTAATAAATGTAGTTTTATCCGACTGGCAACTTTCTCCTGCATGGATCGATTACTGTGCTGGCCATTTAACGGGAATTATTTGCAGTGTTTGTAAGGATAAATATGTGTATAAATTACGTTAAATATTTTCACACGTTTTAAATTAAATAAGAAGGAAATAGATTTAAATCAATTATTGGTAATAATTTTATTATTTTTTAAAAATATTCATAGATGACAGAACTCTTGTCTATTGAAAAGCATTTTACCGATCAGAAAATAATTTATCATTTTAATTTTTAATTATTTTTTTAAAGGATTTAAAACGCGGTTTATTATACATTATTATTAACCTAACGTTACGAACACTTTACAGCGAGCGTGGTCGCAGGTGACTGAATTTATCATTTGTACAAAGTAATTTCACCTTTCATTTCCTATTGCAAAAAATTCAAAACTGTCAATCGCAATCTAAACCAATACGTATCAACATAATTTTTATCATTATATTTCTTTCATCGTAATCGTGACCTCTTATATCATAGTGTACCACTTTATCATCGAAAATATCAATCACTTTAGACGCTCTTAATTCTCATACTGTCAGTGCTCTCATTTCTTAAACTGTTAATTTATTTAGTTTAAATTAATTTGTGGTATAATTTTTTGTTAAAATGTTTCTCATTAAGTGAACTATTTTGTACACATATTATTTGTATAATGTTCTTTGAGAAATAAAGTTCTTTAAACCTATTTGTGGTATAAGTAATACTAGCCGCGGCCCCACGGTTTCACCCGCGTATCTTCTGATCCAAAAAAGAAAAAAAAACACTTTTACCACGTGTCTATTATGCTCTATGGTTTATGGTCAATCAAATAAAAGTTCATTGCATCGGCATTCAATGCATGTAATGCTAATATGGGTAATATAAACAAATTTAAAAAATATATTTAAAATTAAGTAATTAAGAACAAATAAACGGGACTTCTAAACATTATTATTGTAAGACTTGTCGTGTATTGTCACTATCTATTTGGAATGACAGAGAACGTTAATTCAAGCATATCACCAATTCGATTATCGAATTCAAAAACAAAAGAACGAAAACACTTTTACCACGTGTCTATGCTCTATAGTCTTCTCTATGCTTTATGGTCAATCGGAACACAAAAGGTCATTGCGTCAGTGTTCAATACATCTCCGATGTGTGGATTGTGCTTCGTCACGATCGATTGTATCAGTTTACAATTACGTCTTTTTGGTATTATGTGTGCGATCGAGAGATATTTGGAGATGCGATTGTGTTCACGTGTGTGCATTGTTTGAGCGAATTTACTGGATATATATTTTTAAAATCGTTCTATTCTTGAAATTACAATTATTTAAATCCTGGTTGGACACTTAAAAATTGAAATGATTAGAATTCGTGATTAAAAACATTGTGTTGTGTCTAGAGTCTTGACTTTTTTTTATTTATTCCTAAGCTTAAAGTAAATACGGACAAAGCTGGCACTTTTCGATAATTAGCTAATTTTCTGTGAAACCGAAATTAAATAATACTTTGGTGAATTCATTTATAGTCAATCATCAAGGTGTAGAATATAGGATATATGTCCTGATGTACTGAAAATGTCTGTTCACAGAAAAAATATTAGCAATGATGTACAAAGAATTCCAAATGAAGCAACGAACGGAATTCCATTTTTTGAACATAGAACGTCTCATAAAAAGATTGCAATAATATTCCCATATAAATTAAGCGTTGTTCATCCCTTTCCCGCCCCAGAGATGGATAACCAGAGCGAGCAGGACACATGTGCCTCTAACGGTACCACGTCGTGACCATGCGCCCGCGGTCGCGGTCACGATTTTGAAAAAGTGTTAGTACGTCCCTTGCATTATGTAAGCTTGGAACAATTCTCGATCGAATTTACGATATTCTCTATTTGAAATTTCCCGCGAATTTCGTTCCGCGTTTTAATTGGAGAGCGTACTTTTTAACCGAGATCTCAAAAACGAGAAATTTATCGTGACGTATTAAGATTTTTTATATTGTTATATGAATTGAAACAATATCATTGTTCATCCATACTAATAATATAAAGGTTTATTTGTTTGAACGCGCTAATCTTAGGAACTACTCATTAGAAAAAAATATTTTTCTAAGAAAGAGGCTACGGGAGCGAATCCGTGCATAACCACGAGGTTATAAATGTAAAATGTGAAATATTTTTCATTTTACGGAATTTTGAGGTAAAATAAAATATAACGACGACACAAGTACAAAATACTAAGCAACTCAGCAAGTAACTCACTCGGGTATAACGTATAAACTTCGGTATTCCATTGTCCTATTCTGACATCAACATTTGTAAACCGAAACCTAGAACTAAACGTACTGAAATACTATTGTTAATAGAGAACAACATATAATATATTACGTAAACATATATTTCTGATAATATTGTAATTTTTTTCAACACAATAACAATTAGATAATATATGAAAATTAAATACGACACAAAGAGTTCTCAACGTAAATTGATAAATACTTCTTTAAAACAGATAACGTCGCGAGAAGACACTAATAAATTATACTAAATTGTAAGAGATACCGAAAAAAATTCTGAGTTATATGTATGTGGTAAAAAGTTATGTAAAAGAAATATACCGTAAGAATGTTTTCCTTCGTAGGTATCAATTAATTCCTATTATAACCGAACTATACTTCACACCACTCTCTGCCCGCAATCACGTGCGTATTGTGAGGACATTACTTGCAAATTTTGAGACGCCATGTTGATAGATTCGATAATAGAACACATTTATTTCCTTCTTGATCATGGCGCAATTTCATGCACAGAAATTTACAACGCGAACTTGACAAACACTTTTTTCTAAATAAAAATAAATATTGTACCGAAAAACAATTAATCTTATAAAATTATCTTTCAAGATCTTTCTTTAAACAAAATCATTTCTTCTTCTTCTTTCCCTGGGTAACAAGGATTCTGCCAATGTTCAGTATTATTTGGGAGAGTCAAATTATTATTAATTGTTACTCTGGTTGCTCTCTTATGTTTTTCACTTATAACATATTGGTCAGGGTTTATTACTATGAAATTTTGTTTCCACGTAGAAAAATCATATCAGAAATACCTTTAATTTCCTCTGTTTGACATTTAATCCAGATTATCCAAAAAGGTTCCCGCCAAAAACTATCCCTTAGAAAAAATGGCGTTCTCAAATTGATTTGCGGTCAAGATGCAGTATGACTACGTAATTCTGGCTGATTGAAACGTCCGTTACACTGAACCTTTATTATTTACAAATAGAATTTCGTCGAGAAATCGATATTCCACATTGTGCACTTGATTATTTGCAATTTTACGGTTTCCCGCTCAAATTGTACAATGACTTTACACACAGATGATAAATGGTTTAAAATATCGACGTTTTGGTAGTTTTTGGACGATTTCGTTGATTTAAGGCGAGGGAGCATAAAATGTAAACTTGATAGCGTTTTAAACAAAAATTTTAAAATATGGATAAGGCAAACGTATCGATAAAATGCGTATCACATAACAATAATCAATATCAATAAGTTATTCATTGATTCACCATAGATGCTCCGTGTAAATTGTAGAGAAGTTATATATCAGAATATTAATCAAAATATTGCTTCATAAATTCAAGGTTGTTCCCAAAATATCGTGCAATAAAAAGAAAATATCACGTTTGCCACAAGATTGACACAAAAACAAACCAAAATTGCAATAAACACAGATGCGTAACCAATCCCCTCTGAGGTCACAGTGACATGATATTAATAAAAAACAAATGTGCCAAAATTGAAACTACCCTCGTTAGCACGCGTCAACAATGTCACAGACAGATATCAACTTTATAGCAAACACTTTAAGATTACATTTGCATTGAAATATATTGAAGTGGACATCGAATTTATTGTTCTTAAATTAACAAAGAATTTTTGACTTTATTAATGAAGCTTATAGTTCAATTTCGTTTGTAAGGTCGACCCTAAATGAGTATTAATCAGGACATCAAGAGGGTTAGTTTGTGTGAAGCCGCGTTCGTCCGTGCTTATCAGATAACATCAGAAGGGTTAAGAATTGTTTTATTTTTCGAGATAACAATACCATTCATCAAAGAACAAATAGAAAATGAAATAATTTTTATGCATCATAAAAAATCGATTTAAAAAAGCAAAATGCCAATTTACAATATTTTTTTTTATTTCTACTATTGTGATAATATATAATCTGTATCTCGTAAGTTTAAATTACCTAAACAATAAATTAGAAAATGAAAGTATTTTAGGAAATATTTGTATAGCACAAAATAATTTCGACGAAAAATGTCACCATTTTTAATATTATATCTAAACTGTACCATGATGCTTTTAATAGATTGCTAAATAAAAAGTGTATTAAGAAAAGAGATTCGTATCTTCTCTTGTTATGGTCTATGAGAAAGCTTTGTCGTGATTAACCTTTATAGAACTGACCTATGTCGGATTTTACGTTATCTGTAATTTTATTTAATTAATTGTGGTTTGATACTCTATTTATATTAAAACACACTAGTCTTCAGTTTAACTTGCAACTATATTTTTTTTAATCAAATTTACTAGCTCTTATAATTTCAAATAAACAAATGTAAAAAAGTATTTTCGTTTTAATTTTTATATTCAAAATGTAAAGATAAACACTCGAAGATTATTGTAAGACCAGAACTAATCGAATTCTTAAGTTTTATTGAAACCATTGTGAATCGCGAACAAGTCACGCTTAAAATACTATTAAAGTAAAGTAAAAAAATTTAGGCTTATAATAAACAAATAACTTGAATCACATTGCACTTCCATACTCCAATAATTTAACAGCTACTTTTTTACAATTTTATATAAAGTTGAATTGAATCCGACACAGCGGGCAAGCGTAAAATAAATATTGTATTATTGGGTATTGTTTCTTCAATGCGTCATTTTCATAGCGTTAAATAATATAAAAGAGCATTATATTTTGTGTGAACTTTAAGTTTTTGGTTCGTTTTGTTAATATTATAACCATAATTTTTAAAACGTATTACACTTCTTTTCATCAAATCGATAGTAAAGCAATTATTTTAACTTTTTATTTTTTTCTACATAAATAATTGTAAGCTACTCTGCCATTGCTTTCTTAGGCTCTAATAGATGTCATCGTGTTCCCAATAAACATACAACTACTCTCTTTTTATAGAACACTACCTGCGCCCCAGAGCTTCACTCCCGTGGGAATATCGGGATGATATAGCCTAAAGCCTTCCTCGATAAATGAGCTATCGAACACTAAAAAATTTCTTCGAATCGGCCCAGTAGTTCCTGAGATTAGCGCGTTCAAACAAACAACCTCTTCAGCTTTATAATATTAGTATAGATTTTCCCTCCAATGATGTAAATACCGCAGTCACGTGGTTGTCAATCTGGCAAAGCACTCGTACCACAAAAAGTTGGGGTCGTTCAGAAGGGCTGCGGTCACAGATGTTGTTTATAGGCGTCACTCGCTTCCTAATCTTTAACCCTCCCTATCTGTATGGAAAACCACGTAAAACAGCGTTCGAACCATTTATAGGCAATTAATTTATGATACAATTACCCAAAATAATCATATGTATAGTTATTAATTTGTCTAAATGTATCCATTTAGGTATATATTTTACAGAGGTTGCACTAAATAAGCAATTAATTTCAACATATTACGTAAACATGAGTGAATAATATATTTTGTTTAACTACTATGGTTTTAAAATAGATGAATACAGAAGACAATCTCCATACAAAATGCTCTCGGGTTTCGCACACATAACACTATTCTTTAACACGTTATCTCGAGTCACGTCGGGACAGTCTCAACAGGAATATCATCCATTTGAGACGCGTGCTTTGTATATAGGAAAGAAAGCACATACACCAGTTTGACATATGTACATCTGTTTGTTGGTTCGGAAGACAAACCGTTATACCTATTTACGGCGTAATTCATGAATTTACACAAATACATTTCGACTTTTTACCGCTCAATTTTAAAGTGACCTTTGATCTTTTGAATCACAATCAGTTATCAATGACAATCCTTTTTTGGGCATGACGGAATAGAACAAAAATGTCACAATAATCAAACGATTGTTTATCCGTTTAGAGCATTTGATTTTACATATTCATAATGGGTTTATCTATCATTCGATGCGTCAAAAAGCTTAACCGATCGCATTCTTTAGTAAATAATTCTTCTTCTTCTTCTTTTAGTTTAATGGCTTCCCATCAAAGATGGATTCTGCCAATGTCAGGTGTCAGGTGGAATGTCAGAATGCTTGTCCTTGTCAAGACTTACGAACGCACTTAATGCTGAGGAAAAACCACGCTTGAGTTGTAGTAAATAATTATGCAACTAGATGATAAAAGAGAAATTTATTGCTTACGGTTATTCCAAGTATAAAAAATGTATAAATTGTGAAGACATTTTAAACAAGTGGCATTTAATGTATTGGTTTACGACTTTAACTTTGGCTTTGAATAATATAATTGGCGCCATGTCTATTGTGATATATCTGTGTATTTTTTATAACATTTCATATATCAACGCTTTTGTTGAGAATTTATGGAGGCAGCATTCACATTTATATTTACTTGAGGTGCTTTTGTGCATGTAAATGTTTTAAATAATAAATCATCATCGGATATTAATAATATTATTATTGTGCGTAAAAAATTCCAAATATACAATTTATGTTTAGTAGGTACATTAATTTATGTTTAGTATTTTAAAAATCGTCGATAGAAAATGAAAAAAAAATTTAAATATACAAAAAAAAACCAATTACAAAATGTCACTTAGCAAGTTCTCAACTTCAACGGTGGCTGATATGCAAATAACGTAACACAGCGGGGAAAACTTTTCGTCTGTTTGTTGAAACCTCGAGCCTGGGGATGGTCAGAACTAATTCAATTATGTGCGAAATGAAAACAAGTACGGTTTTGCATATTTTGTACTATTTATTAATAAATGATGATATTTTGCAATGTATTCGGGGATGTTTTTAATATTAGAAGGGTATTCAAATTATAAATTAAAAATTCAATCTTTATTTATAAATCTCAAAGGTGAGTGACTGACATAGTGATCTATCATCTATCACAGCCCAAACCAAGCACCCAAACGGAAGCACGCAAGTGAAACCGTGGCCACTGCTAGTATCATACAAAAAATATGTAAAATCTCAATAAAATTTTTTTAGCTCTACCCGGGATTCGAACCCGATACCCCTCGATCTATAGTCAAAGATACAACCACTTAACCAAAGGGTCACAAATAGTGAAGATATGGTTAGAGAATATTAGACATTATTGCTGATCCAAATTGCCACGTTTGTTTCTATTTGCTTCACGTCAAACCGTATGTTTGTCTTTGTGCAACTCCACAACTCCAAGTCCATAGCTGACAGGCATTCTTGTGAAGTGCCCGATAAAGCACAAAGGAAAGTTGGCGCTTTCACGGCGATGATCGGTGGAAGGCACAACTTAGGCAGTTTTAGGAAAGCCCTGACGTGTTGATATGCTTAACTTTCTATACTGACTTCTTTTAACGCCTTAATTGTTCAGAATTAGTTCAGTATGCAAGATATAAAGATATTTATAGCCGCGCATTGTGGTTCCACCCGCGTTCTTCTGATCCTAAAGTATCCTATATGTGATTCTGAATCCTTGCCTATATGTATACCTAGTTTCATCTTAATAGGTTCAGTAGTTTTTGTGGCAAGGTTACAAAGTAAGAGTAACAAACGTACATCCATATGTACATACATAATTTTAACAACTTCACAAAGTTTCCTTATTAGTAGGACACAGAAAGCTCTTTCATGCATTTTTAAAACAAAAGGCATAAAAATCAGCCGTTAATGTTGTTTATTTTAAAATACTCCTTTTTTGCACTTCAAAGTCCTTACCATAGACGTTAACTACCTTCTATAGTCTACTCTATACAGTTTTATCAAAGTAACACAAACATAAAATAAAGAAAGTATTATGTTACCTTAATCGTAGTAAGATTATCATCTCATCACCAATAGGTGACAAACGGACTACGATGACAGCCCCCTGCGGTATTATCTGTTACTTTAATTATTTAATCTGTGGAATATACCGGTCTATATTCGGTACTAAAACGCGGCGAATGAATGAACACAATTCTATTGCGACATGACTTAATAATATTTTAAACATTTTTGTTACCTTAGATGACTATTAAATCTAAAAATAAAATTTTATAAAATAATATTTTAAACATTTTTGTTACCTTAATAGGTACAATCTCTAACATTAAATATATATATTTTCTATTTTAACTTTGAATGAAGTAAGTCCTTTTTTTTCATCAATTAAATTTATTGAAAAATTTACGTAACTCTGTTTTTCCTTGTTCATTTGTTTAGGTATAACTTAAGAACTATATTTGCCGTAAACGATAAAATTCTTGATATTCAGAAATTCAGCATTAGAATGATGACTTATTAATTGCGGTACAGTCACCTAAAAGTCATTTTCACACGTCAATTATTATCATAGTGTAATTTAACTTATTCCGTAATGTAGACTGTACACAATAGATAATAGAAAACTATTTAATAAATTCCATAATATACTAGAAATACCGCGATAAATCCCCCATTAACGAACGTGTGTCCATACCAACAATATTTATCCATAGTGAACTAAAACGACCAGCGTTTCATGACCCCTGCTACGATTATTATACCCTCTAATACACCACTCATTTGAGGGTTTAGAGTTCAAATTATAGTGGTTAATTATGGCACACGTAAGCACAATTGTTTATTGTTTGTTAAGGTCGGTTGTAATGCTGACCCTCGGTTTGTAAACTATTATGCTAATGGAAGATATGTTAACAAATCAGGTGGAAAGACTGGAGATAAAGATGGTTTTGCTCAATAGAAATTCAGTCAGTTTCACATAGTTATTTTAATTTTACAAATAATTATTTTGATATGACATACATTGTGATTTTAGTTGAATTTTGCGTTTACAGTAAAAAACCTTGAATTTTTGAACATATAAAAACCTTGCATAAAATTACAAATAACGTACTAGCTAGGCTCTCACCCGCGTATTTCTCCCGTTTCTGTAGGAATTTCGGGATGTAAACTAACTTATGTCCTTCCTAGGCTTTCAAAGAATCTTTGTCCAAAATTTCATCCAAATCGCTCCAGTTGTTTCGGAACCTATTCAATACAAATAAACAAACAAATCTTTTCTCTTTTTAATATTAGTAGTAGATAAAAAAAATAACTTAAAACATTAAACCACATAGAGTTCATTTAATATTTTAGAGTATAGACTATAGATTTCAGTACCAAATACGGAATTCCATTCTATTTAACTGATAATTCAATTACAATATTAATAACCGGACATTCGCGATGACCATAAACCGAATAGTTCAAATAATAGTTAAGATGACGAACCGCAAACTTGCGAACAAGAAAGCACACAAATCAAGGAGATATTTAATCTGTGGGTCAAACATTTGAATATCGCATCTGATAGCGGGAGAGGACCTTAAAGGCGCTAACATTGTGTGACTATTAATTCTATGGTAACTCCCTATAAATAGTATTAGAAGTTTATTCTAATTTCAAAAAGATTTGGACGCCATTTTTCTATGCAAATGTCACTTCAAACGTCAAACGTGTTTGTCAAACTTACAATTATACCGATTGCGTCTTGGTACTCGAACGTCTTATTGACGTCACGACCCAACTACCCTCACTTTGCTAATGGTCGTTATGACTAGCTGTGATATGTTAACAACTACCTGAATTGGCCAGTTGTGTAGAATTACAGTACATTTCTATTACTAGTTGCTTACAATGTGGATTTTAAGATATGATCACAATTATTTATGTCTGCTTTAGGTAGTACATTAATTGTTTATAGATTTTATTTTTATGTTACCTTTATATTATCCCGTTGAACATTGGTTAAAAATATCAAAAATATCGATCGTAATTTTAAAGAACAAAATATAAGAACATTTTTCATTTATAATATGCACTGTAATAAAAAATAGTCAGTACTACTTTAAAGGAATTAAATATAATTCAACATTAAGACATTATTTATATATAATTACAAGAGTCTTTTGACCTTTATTGTTCTCGGAATTAACCGTTATTATATATTAATTAGATTTATTTATTACAAAGTGTCTACATTTATACAAATTAAGTTATTTTTTAATCTACTATGAAAATAATTTCAATATTATCCTCAACTTTATTAGGACTTTTTTAGTTCCTTGTTTATAATTGTAAATATTTTTAGAGCAAATTATTCGAATGAAATTATTTCTGAACGAATCACTTATTTGACATTTCATTCGATTTTCAAATATTTTTTCTCAAACAACACGTTTACAGCAAATTATTCGAATGAAATTATTTCTGAACGAGGAACTTATTTGACGTTTCATTCGATTTTCAAATATTTTTCTTAAACAACACGTTTAGTGAGGTACAAAATAAATTATACACATATCGAGACATCTTATCTGTAAGGGATACGGAAGGGCTAAGGGTAGTTAAGGTTGCAGGGGTGGTAAGCTACAAATTAAGCTAATGGTTATCGGTGTTAGGCTAACCCCGGTGTGGGATGAATTTTAATGCGCACTTAGTAGGAATACTTAAACGATAATCAAATTTGAGGCGGAGTTGTGGATAGTTTGAAGGTGTTATTGAAAATTGTATTGAGTAAGAACAAATAGCGATGCCAGAGCATTTATAGATCAGTAGCGTTTGGGTGACTGTATGAAATCACATTTTATTTTATGCGGTTCCCTTTTTTAGCCTACGTCATAACATCTACCTGCATGTCAAATTTTAGCATGATTCGGTCAGCGATTTGGGCTGTGCGTTGATAGATCACTGTGTCAGTCAGTCAGTCAGTCAGACAGTCAGTCAGTTATTCAGTTAGTCAATTAGTCATCTTTGAATTTTATATAAATAGATGTATACATATTATTAACAAATTTTTGTACCTACTATTAGAACCTACTTCTTGCACCTACTAAGGAAAAATCAATATTGCGATCTTTAATTCGAATTGGAAATATAAAATTAAGTTCATTTTCTATTTATTAAATTGTATTAATTTTAAGTTGTTTTATGTGGAAAGTGAACTAATAAATCACCTTTACTCTCTCTTATACATAAGTAATAATAATAAGTAACAAGTTTGCATTTCAATAGTTGTTAAACTAATGAAACAAAAAATAAATGGAACAATTTGTATCGAGAGATAGTGTGGTCGTGACAAATGGAATATCGATAAACTAATATCGATACACGAAGCGATCGATAAACGTGAATCGATGGATTAGATCGATATCTCGGCTTCTGAATGTGACTTATAACTATGGGGTCGGAGGCAGTAATTTGTTAGGACTATTACATTTCTAGTTGATAGTGATGTGACTAGTCGATAGCGGGATGTCGATAATTCTAAATTAACGTGACAGGTGGTTGTTTGTGAGATATGTGTTCGTATAACTTGGAGCTTGTTAAGGAATGGTGTTGAAATGGATTAGTGATGTTGTTCTGTTAAAATAAAAATAAAACATCATGACGATCTTTCATGTTCTTTATTATGTTATGTTATATTATATTTCGTTTAATTAATTAACATTCTTAACACAAATTCTTTTAAAACTTAAATAAGTTCTGTGTTTGACTAAAAATAATTAAATGAATCCTATGTATTCAGAATGAACTGAAATAAACTTTGTATATCATTAGTAAGTTAGAACTTCATATATTATTCAATAGATCCCTCATCCTACTAATATTATAAACGTGAAAGTTTGGACGTTTGTGTGTCAATCACGCCGCAAAAACAGATTTCTATGAAATTTCGTATATATCCTAGATACTTTTATTGGTCTATAGACAAATTTCACGCCAGTGAAGCCACGGGCACCTATCTAAGCTAATATAAAATTACGTGTAAATTTAGTTAACAATCAGGACAAAATCTATGAAAATCCGTCGATACCATTGCATGATTGAGTAATAAACATTCAAAAATATCATTAATTTCTAACTGCTGCCAGCTAAATAATAATGAATTTCGCAAAAACACAAACCCATACAAAGGACATACAAATGAGAATGACTTAATAAAATGAGGGTGGTAAGAAACTGCCTGCCGCTGATAAGGAAGCCATTTGAATAATTACAGAGACAAGACGAATCGCTTTAAATATGGCCGCATCTGGTAATTAAAGAAAAACATGTCTAAGGAAAGTGTCTAAAGGAAGTGTGGCGTGAACCTTCTTAATATTAAAAATGAAGGTTTTTATGTTTGTTCTAATTCATTTATCCAGGTTCTGCCACCTTTTATTTTAAAATGAAACGGTTTGTTTTAGATAAAAAATAATTTGATGAAATAATACCGTTCATTAAGTATTGAAAGAAAACTAAGAGGGGATATCTTGACGTGGCTGACTGACTGACTGACTGTCTGACTGACTAACTGACTGACTGACATGTATCAACACACAGTCCAAACCGCGGGACGGATCGGGCTGAAATTTTACATGGAGGTAGATGTTATGACTTAGGCATCCGCTAAGAACGAAATTTGATCAAATCAATGGGGAAACTAGAACTTTTGTTTGCTAAATATAATAAAATACCTAATAAAATTTGACGAACAGATACTTCGCTTCTATAGCATAATATTATAATACTTATAATATAGCCCATGTTTATCACGGATAATGTAAGATTCAAAAAGTTTTTGAAATCGTTTCAGTAGTTTCAGAGGCTATCCAATTCAAACAAACAAATATTTCTCTTTACATTAGTGTATATTTTAAAACGTAAAGGAACGCTAAAAGATTCTTCCGATTGTATCTAGATCTAGGAAATAGACCGATAGCGCGCAGACTCCACGCGTTATTAATCTTACATCTCGCCGTATAAATCGATTGCAGAACAATAGGAATCGATTTTATATCGAGATACACGAATCGAATCCTTTGTTTGTTTTTGATGTTTATGAAATGTTTAGATTATAAATATTGTTAAATATTTAATGCGTTATATAGTATATGCGAATATTAAAATTAATATATTTTGGATTGCCTTTCACGTTTACAAGACATTCAGAACATGTTCCTAAACACGTAAAAAATAATGATGACTATATTATTGGTGGATAATGTAGCTTTCGAATGGTGTAAAAATTTTTAAATAAGTAGTATTTGATCCTATTCATTACAACCAAACAAACAAAGATTTCCTCTTTATAATATTAATGTAGAAAATAGTTTTCTCATACGCTTATAAAAACATAAAGTACATCACACGTTGTGCTGTCAGTATCACGTGACAGGTGTTAAATCGAAAGAGAAATGCGCGTGTGCAATTAGCCCAGTCACGGCTATTAAGTAACCGATCGAACTGATATTTATGTAATTTTACGTGGAGTTTTGTATAACTTTGGAGCTTATTGTTATATCATTTGAAACTATCTAATATACTTTATTAATTTATTTAGCACCACAATTACAAAAAACACAGGACATTTGAGGTATAATAAAACAATATTGAAGTATGGGCTATAAAGGCGGCTAACGCTAAAGAGCGATCTCTTCCAGGCAACCTTTCGGTTGGAATTAAAGCACATAACACAAAACGATCTGAAACAATAGTGTTTTGAAAAAATACGCTTTATTTGTAAAAATTGTGTACTTACCACATACAAAATAATCCTACTAATATTATAAATGCGAAAGTTTCTGAGGATGTATGTATGTATTTGCGTTTGTAACTTTTTTGTGCAAAAACTACTGAACCGATTGTGATGAAACTTGGTATTCATATAGGTAGGAATCCAGAATAGCAAATAGCCTTCTAATCCCGGAATTCCCACAGAATCAGAACTTACATACGCGGTTCAAACCGGGAAGCGTGGCTAGTTAGTTATATTTCTGGAAATTTCCTTCACTCAAATATTTTCTAGGTTAAAGTATTTCTTTGATAATCACAAAGAAATAATTAAGACGTAACTCTCAATCTATATTTAGTTTATAAAGCCCGGCCATTAAGAAACCAATTAGATTTAACAAACCTACTGATTATATTGCTTTACTTGTAATAAATTACTGAATAAAATTAGTTTACGCCGATATTACATTATGTATCGGTTCTGAACCAGTCCCAATTACGATCAATTATGTTTGTACCTAATAATAATTTACATAACTTCAAGTTTATTAGCAAATTGATGAATTGTGGTGTAAAAAAATCTTTATCAATTACACCGTTATAAGTTTCTCGAAATATATAGATATTTGACGACTCAACTGAGAATGGTTTATCCGATTTTGATAAAATTTTGTACGCAAATAGTATAGATAAAGAAAAAGCTTGAGAACAAAAATGGGCGAAATCAGTGGGGGATAACGAATATAGGGGTCGAAATAGGCGTTTGTCAGATGAATATAGCTGAGTGTTGTATTAAATGAAAGGTTTTGATGTATGAATTACAACGCGAGGTCTAGCTCAGAGCGAGCTACTAGCTTTCTTTAATATTTAACACAGTGCTGTCTTACATTAAACATGTTTTAGTTTATCGCTGTAAAATGTCTCCCCATAGTTGTTACAAGTAAATATTTTTCTTTCTTTCTAAACTACCAACACCCCCAACTTTGCGCAAAAAGTTTGTCATGCATGCTTGTCAAGCCGTGTGCGTGCGGCTTTACATTGCGGAAGGCCTTATTGGCCTTTAGCAGGGCCTTTCGCTAACGGTTCTATGAGCATCAGCCCGGGACATCCATTCACACTGATTCTCTGTAAATCAATGTCTGCCGTATAAGCAGTACGGCTTGAATGTTCGCTTGTTTCGGGAGCGTATGGTAACTTCGTAATGTTATCTAGCGAAATCATTTACCGTTTAATTTCTGTAAGGATGAATTTACATCGGGTGTTCTTGAACGATCAATGCTTTTTTGATGAAACTTTTCTTCAGTAGATAAGAAATCAACCAGACCCACGTGTGCTTTTTTTTTTAAACAATAAAATTAGCTCAAACACATGGCATAAAAAAATTTTTCAATTAGCTTTTTTCGCTTTTCCATAATTCAAAAATTACCAATATACAGCCATATTTGTAAACCAGCCTCATATTGGTAAATACAAAAATATTTGTAGACAATTTCGAAGATATTGTTCTGTCTATTATCTATTTAATAACTGTAGCTATAAAGGGCTTACAAACAACAGAGATTTTGTCATCTATCCTCTCACTTGTCCCATATTATAAATACGTATTCCGTCCTTCAATAAACCGATATAATGCAACCTCACGTGTCATCAACATTAAAACATTTCGAAACGCAACGCACTAAAACAATAAAGAGCGATTCACCATCAATAAATGCTCATAATATTTTTTTTATTTGCTTTACATCCACTTAATAGCTGGATAGAACAAAAGGCGTGACCCGATCATAAATCCACATTAAAGAATTAGACGCCGCACGCCCCACAAGTCTATCACAACACAATAACCCCGCCAATTAAAAAAGTCGTCAACAACTATCACTAAATGCACCTGACGCGACATCTCTACATAGCAGGTTAATGTAGGTTCACACGTGAACCTAAGGTGAGAGCGATTCACCGGCGGCAAGGCCGGGAATGTCGCTCAAGCGAAATCAAACCTAATCTCTGAGTAATAGAGTCGTTATTTAAACGAACGTGAGTTAAGGTACAATTAAGAAAGTATCCGATAAAGCTCGCGGTACAATTTTGGAAAAAGGACCATATCAGAAAGGGTTAGAGTTGTTTTTGTAATGGGTGGCGTGGGGTAACCGGTTGGTTCGGTCGCGAACTTTTACCTATAAATTTGTGTCGGCTAGCGTGTCTAGGAGTCCATGAGGAATCGCGAATACCTTGCGATACCGAATATCTAGTGGTAATAAAGTCGCACAGAATTATTGCAGTCTTCAACATAATATACTGCTGTAGACTTTTATTATTGGATCTATAAATACCATTAGAATATTTTATTGGAGATTTGTGTCATGAATAAAATCATACATTCCTTCAATCGCTTGTAATAATTTGGTTTGTTAAAGTTAAAAAATTACTTTTTAACAAATATATTGAACTCGCTCATCACCGGTTTCACCCACGTATATCACGATTTTCCGTTCCCGTGGGATTTATCAAAACCTTATCTTAGCGGATGCCTACTATAACATCTCCTTAGCAACCAAATTTCAGCCTGATCCGTCCATCGGTTTGAGCTGTTAGATAGATCACTATATCAGTCTTCTAGCTGATCCGCACGGCTTCGTTCCCGTAGCATAATATTATATACTATCTATTTTCCGGGATAAAATATAGCCTATACGGATTCGGAAAATTTTGAAATCGGTCCAGTAGTTTTTGAGCCTATTTAATACAAACTTACAAAAATACAAAGGTTTCCTTTTTATATGCGATATGTCCATTCTTTTTTTATTATCTAGTTCTAAACACATAAAAAAATAGTTTTATTCACGCTCCCACAAATCTCCAAGATTACTTAAGACAAATGTCCAATACATTCACTTACGGACCCCACAGCTGATAGTAATTTATATGTTTGTATTTTTTATGTATGAAGTGTGAAAACGCACTCGCTACTAGAGGCTTATTTTTTATGCACCCTTCAACACGTTTTCGGTGTTCAGAATAATGTGTGGAAAGTTAAGTAAAAGATTTTTTTAATCAGAAAGAGAAATAAATAATATTTTTTTGAGTTATACTAAATTCGGCCCCCGGCTTCGCTCGAGTTCAATTCGAATAAAACCATCTAATAACACACAGACCACACAGACATATTAGAATAGAATAGGAAAGAAAATTCTTATTCAACATAGATATTATGCAAGTACAAAAAAAAATAAAAAGAGCGTTTAAATATTTAATAATGAATATTTCTAAGTTTTTAACAATTGATTCCAATTCCTTACAGATTCAGATTTGTTTGTCGCCACATTTTTTAATCTTTAAAAATTTATCGCTTCAGCTTATAACTTGATTATTCGAACATAAAATAGCAACACGTTTTACTTATACAAAGTGGTAATATTTCCTTACAATTTATAAAAGTGCATTTTGTCACACTGTAATGTGGGTTTTTTAACCGACTTCAAAAAAAGGAGGAGGTTCTCAATTCAACCGCTTTTTTTAAGAAATTATTTTAATCTATATGTTTTTATAACTATTAGAAAGATAAAACTTTTTGTTATAAACTTTGGTTGTCTAGAAGAGATTACTTTTAATTGATAAGATCACCCACAAAAAAGTGCAAATAAATTAGTTAGTTACAAAATTATACTAACAAGAAGAAGATTCGGAATCCTCTGACATCTAGAATGGTCGACATTTTCATTTCATATTGTATTTTTTTTTTGTTATCATTATAGCGCTTTTCAATGCTCCGCGAATTTCAAATTCTACAAAAAACCAGGAAAATTTCTTAACCTTAATATTTCTTCACAAAAATAAGGAGTTTTTATAGTTTAGTACACGATACTAAACTATAAAAACTCCTTATTTTTAAGAATATTTTGTTCATCTTTCATCGGGAATTCGGTAAAGATCCACTAACTCATTTATTTATAAACCAAACATAATTATCATGATCATCGCTTAATATCATGTTTTCACGGTTCATAAGCAAACTATGAATATTTTACATTAAAAATTCAATGAATTTGTAAACGTATGTTTTATAAACAATTAATTTTATGTACGAGGTAAACCGACCAATTTAAAGTGAACCCTACTATCGCAGTACCGTTATTAAAATACTGACCGCCCATAATTGGGTGGTTAATATTAATTTGAATATTAAATTATGTAAAAAGAAATGTGTCGAATGATAGTCTTAACACCTCAGTATCAAATTTCATTAGATGTTTATTTATATGAGTGTTTGATAAATCATGCAATTAATTTATAATCTGATAAATGGCGCTATAAATATAATTAGGTAGATTTATGGGATTTCCATATATTAGTTATAATGGAGATAAAACATTGTGACAAGTTCATTGAGTATATAACAAATAACGAATTCAAATTTGTTTTTTCATTATTTTGTAGATATTCATGGGCTGCGGTCAGTCACTTAACATCAGGTGAACCGCATGCTCCGCTTGCCCACTGTTACATAAAAATTAAATCAAATTCGGGCAATTATAATTTATAATGCATACAGGAGATTTTCTACTATTTAAAGATATTGCGAGTCTGTTGCTTCTAATGTAAGTTTATTAATAAATTAGCTGCGCCTCAGGGCTTCGCTCCCGTGGGAATATCGGGATGATATGTAGCCTATAGCCTTCCTCGATAAAAGGGCTATCTAACACTAATTTTTTTTTATCTAAACCAGTAATTCCTGAGATTAGCGCGTTCAAACAAAGAAATTCTTCAGCTTTATAATATTACTATAGATAATCCACCAACTACCACTTTTTCCAACAATTATCCGACTTTCCAAAAAAGATGAAGGTTTATCTCGAAATTAATTTTTATTACTGAAAATTGATCTTGTCACATATTCATTACTTGTAAATTGTAATATACAGGGTGTCCCGAAATTCAACGATAATACGGCACCAAGTGGTGGGCCTACTCATAACTACTTCAGGAAAAATAAAATAAAAATTCAATCTAACTTATTTTTTAAATTATAAAAAAAAATTGATTTGCTTCAATAAATTTCACCTACTAAGACATTTTTTGTTACCATGTCCACAATATAACTAATGTTTCTAACTTTTCTTTTGTATTGGAAACTTAAGTAGCACTGCTATCCACCACAATCATTTAAATACCCAGAATGCATGTAGTTTTTACATAAAAAGCAATTGAAATTGTATTTTTCTCTAAAATTTCGAAAGATTTTTACTTTCAGTCAACTTTGATTCATTGTGGTGTAAAAAAAATGTATAGTCACCACTATGGCAAGTCTTATCAAAAGTTGGCGCATCTATTCAATATTATAAAATGGTAAAATACTTTTATAAAACTAGCAATAAAAATCGTACAGGTCTATGCAAGAGTAAAGCAAGAGCAAAAAGTTGAAAGCGACTTTTACTAATCAACTTTTTCTATGAGGCCAAAACAGTAATTGTTCTTTAAAAGAGGTCGAAGGAATAAAACCAAACAATTTTACATTTATTTTGTTGCATTATTAACATTAAAGTAAATGTAAAATTGCTTGCCACCGGCATTACTACAAGCACAAAATCGGATTAAAAAAGATCGTTTTATTTGTCGTGCATATCTTTTATCATTGATTTGATTTCAGATGGTAGACCACCCTCTGAAAACGCTCGATGCACATTAATAAATACTCGACTATAAGGGTATCTTTCAGCGTTTGGGTACCTTTCTTGATACAAATTGCTGGCAGCTTAATCATTGCATAGAGTTACTCGATAAATGAGATGCATAATAGCCTATTACAATGATGTGTAGAGTACCGGCATGCTAAACGGTTCAAAATATGCAAAAAGTCCAGTTCACACAAGCAGAGTTCAAGATAATACCAAGTACAGTTCAGTATGCAGATCGCTTAATCCAGTCCAAAAAACAAAGCCAAAAATACGAAACTTTGCACAATAAATAAAGGATTATAGCGTACTGATTTGAAAACAGTAATTAATCTTTTGTAATTTAGGAATTTCTCAGTAAAAAGTATTAATGTTAACAATTTATGAAGATTGATTCTTCTCGTTAAAAATAGTTAGAATGGTTGTCCTGGCTGATTTCCTATGTTATTTTACCATTTTATAATCTTGAATAAATGCGCCAACTTTTGATAAGACTTGCCATAGTGGTGACTATACATTTTTTTTACACCACAATGAATCAAAGTTGACTGAAAGTAAAAATCTTTCGAAATTTTAGAGAAAAATACAATTTCAATTGCTTTTTATGTAAAAACTTCATGCATTCTGGGTATTTAAATGATTGTGGTGGATAGCAGTGCTACTTAAGTTTCCAATACAAAAGAAAAGTTAGAAATATTAGTTAAATTGTGGACATGGTAACAAAAAATGTCTTAGTAGGTGAAATTTTTTGAAGCAAATCAATTTTTTTTTATAATTTAAAAAATAAGTTAGATTGAATTTTTATTTTATTTTTCCTGAAGTAGTTATGAGTAGGCCCACCACCTGGTGCCGTATTATCGTTGAATTATGGGACACCCTGTATATACTAATATTATAAAGCTGAAGAGTTTGTTTGTTTGAACGCGCTAATCTCAACTCACTACTGGTCCGATTCAAATATTATTTTAGTTTTAGCCCATTTATCGAGGAAGGCTGTATGCTACATATCATCCCGATATTCCCACGGGAGCGAAGCCCTGGGAGTTTGGACGCAGCTAGTAATATATAGATATTTGTACGCGCGTACATTTGTACACTATAATATCTCCTGCGCAGCTGGCTAGTCTCGGTTGAGATTGGCCACCGTAGCCCAAATCGTTCAGGGGAGCTATTATTATTATTATGTAGATATTTTCTCAGCAAAAAGCACAATAACTGTTTAACAGCGGTTTTAAGTATAAACAATGAGATCCGTAATACGAAATGGACTGATTTATTTGGCCCCACCCCTAAGTTAGAAATATAGGGAGAGAATTTATCTACGGAAACGGATTTTTACCACAGACAAAACATTTAAGACGTGATTTTTACTTTGACTTTTTAATATTAATGATGTAAAATATCATTTTTCCTAATAATGAAGTTGTAACTAAATAATACCTAGAGAATTTAATGTTTGCTAAAAAGATATAAAACAAAGATTGGTTTGTTATTACAGAAATTCGTAGCTCTAAACGCGGGTGAAACAGCGGGGCACTACTAGTTAATAATATATTACTAAATATATTTATTGCTGAATGTGAGTTACTTTCACATTTATTATTAAAGATTCAATATACCACCCACAAAGTTGTTACATAAGTGAACGAAACATAATTTTTCATTCAGAAAAAAAGAAAGAAAAATCAATATAAAAAAATATTAAAAAACAATTAAAAATTTTAGCAGCACATTTTTAGTTATTCACATTATTAGCAGCCATACGCGGCGCTCGTCACCATCGCGCTTATTTATTGTTAAAATAAATAAGCAATAATCATCATTTCAATATATATCTAGTATGTTTCGCTTCATAGCTACTAAGCTTTATATTCCAAACCTAGATCTGGCAACCTATATCTCGGTTTTTAGGAAGTCAGTTAAAAACAAATCCGACAATACAATGAATGTCCACAAAACATCACAATAGCGAAGACATAAAACCTTACATACCGATAAATCCAAACTTCGGAAACTATTTCCGCGTACAAAAAACGCTTCCGACAGAAGATTTATTGAGTGCCCCACTCAGGCCCTCCGAATAAAGTGCGTGAAATGAGGTGTTGCCAGCCTCCCTATTTTTACCGTTTTTATGGAGAATTTTATTGCTCAATTAGGTCAATGAACTGGGTGTTTAATTAATGCAATTTGAATTCATTAATATGGATTAAATTAGAAATGTTTAAGAATTTGAAAGATATTTTAACTACAATGTTATTGTAGCCCTTTCTGGCACCACATCACCAAATTCTTTAAAAAGTAAGATTTTTTTAATTTATAAATAATTCTGTTGAGCATCGTATTTGATAAGAGCTTTGTAGGTAAATGTTACCAGGGTCTTAGTAAAATAAAAAAAAATTAAATTGTACATAATAACTGGTATGTGCTTTATAATGTTAACTGTAACCATATAACTTTCCTCGATTAATGGTCTAACTAACATAAAAATATTTTTTTAAATCGGTCCAGCAGTTCCTGAGATTAGCGCGTTCAAACAAACAAACCCTCAGCTTTACAATATAAGTATAGATTTGTGAATCTAATCAAATAAAACTACGTTTATAAAATTATACCTATGAACCAATTGATATAGTTAATGACATCACTAAATGCGAAAGAAGTTGAATTATATGAAAAAAAACTTAATACATCAATGAGTCATCAAGTCCTTGTATTAGGATTTACAGATTATAAACTGTCAATTTTATTGGGACATTACTTAAAATGCAAATAAAAGATATAACGTTACGCTAGTAAACATTTAACGTTCAATGTAATCGATATCAAATAGATGAAGAGTCAATTCTTATAGTAGGCAAATATGTTTATACCTACGTGCAGTAAAGATATGCAATTGGCAAGTAATAATAATAAAAAAGACCAATACATTCACAGCACGTACGCCACCATGTCGCCGCGGCCATTCTGAAATTGATACGCATTACGCATTTACCAACTTACACTTACTACCACACTAACTCTAAACACAACGTAATAAGGTTTACATTCCTTTGATTTTAGCAATAGCGATCTTTGTTTAGGTATCGAACGTCCAGTTTTTCTTGAGCCCCACTTTAGCAAATAAAGAATACTCAGTAGTACAAAGTTCGCGTTGTACAGAGGGGTGAGGAGGTCTTGCTAGAGTGGTAATTTAAAAGCTTTTTGCTTCTTGACCACTGAGCTCTGAAGGCTTCTGATAGCCTGGTACCAATTGCTTGATATATTGAGTGCGACATGGGCGGGGTGAATACGTTTTTTCTTGGAATAAAATACGATAAATAACGATAAAAAAGCTTTTTAATTATTTTCCTTTATATATTTACCTCACTATTATGAATTGTGTTTACTAGAACTGATTTATGTATATTGTTTTTAATTTTAAATTAAGTTTAGTGGTACAATAGTTTTAAACGCATGAAACAAACTAGTAGTAGATTTTTTGTCGCATGAAACAAAGTAGAAGTAGAATTGTGTTTTAGCATTTATGGAATTCATACTTTTTTACATTTTTACCACGTGCTATAAACCTAAGCTATACAGTAAAGTTACTTAAAAACTTGCTTTTATTGATTTCGAATGAATCTTATACTTCATTATCATAATAATTTACTTTAATTAGAGACTTTAAGCTACACGTCCACTGGGCGGTACCGTACACGTCAGATTAATTTTTTGTATCGAAAATGCAATCCTTACGATGCGATACCTCGCTTTACTGATTATGAAGTATTACGCAATAACTTTACAAATCTGACATTTTTTTGATATATTTAAGGTGTGTGCGTGAAAAGACAAAATGTAAACATATCTTTGCATGATTCTTTGCATGCTAGGTGGCGGTTTACATTGGCTACATTCACGGTGGAGGTATTTAACACTAAACTAACCATTGTTCTAAGCTCTTAGTAGGTCACTTGGTCACTTTATTAACCACCCAGCACCAGACAACTAATAGAATAACAGAATAACATCAGTAACATGTAAGTATTGCACTTTTTATGTATATTCTATATATTTTTTATGTTGTGTGTTATTTTTTATTTCATAAATAGCTGTGCCCGTTTCAATTGGACTTATATTTACGAGAACTATCTTACGTCCAAATTAAAAAAAATCATCCAAATCAATTTAGGAGTTTAGGCGTGAAGACAGAAACAAACAGACAGACAGACATACTTTCGCATTTATAATATTAGTATGCATTGTTGTTCCTCTTCATAAATGGTTATGAAGACTGTCAGCAGATATAATTTTATCAAGAAATAAAAAATAACACACTTTAAATGTATTAATTATGCTTGTCAATTTATTAGACCATTTTTTATTATTTAAAATTAGAATAGATGCATCATCATTCTTCACATTTATTTTTCTTATTGTAGTAACGATCTTTGTGAATTTTTTCATGTTAACTTACTGCTTACTATATTTACAACCAAACAAACTTAACCTATTATCAATTGTAGTATTTCATACAACTATTCTAAGACCGTATTTTTTTAATAATATTCACATAAAATGTTAACCCTGCTCTGCCGTCACGGGTCGCCCCGACCCCAAACGGCTAATAAGTGAAACAGAGATTTATGAGTGCACAGATATGCAAATAGAAATTTGCGGTCCCTTCCCGATAAAAAGACGCCGGTCCCCGCGGACCTCTGTTTGTCCAACTGTCTAGGGATCACGTAATTATTCCGTATAAAGTTGGTGATTGATATGTACATTTTTGGTTAAATTTGCCTATTTCATAAGTATTTTTTTGCCACTGGCATTAAAAAAATTCGCATTAATTTATAAATTTAATTACCTTATGATTTTAAAAAGTGTTTCAAAGACAATTTTCAGACAAAAAGTTTTATTTCTGAAAATAGAGGTAGGTAGATAATTTGTAACATGATTCGATTACAAAAGAAGCGTATATAAACGTAACATTTGTTTGAAACAACAAGGCAGTTTCGGTTAAAATATTGAAATTTAATGCATCACGACACACTTTATCTGCCCGCCTTTATCGCGAGGGTTATGTAATTCGTAAAACTTGTTAAACAGATTAAGCTATCTCGTTTTACGCTTTCGACGGATTTATAAGAGAATTGCTAATTAAACGCACCGGTGCTGGGGAGGTGACAGTATGTTCTGGAAGTAATCATTCAAATTTGATTTCGTCTCCGAATTACAGACGCTGCGCAATAACTAATTAAAGGTTTTATATCAATATTGTGTCTCTTAAAACTTGTGTTGGTAAAAGTACTATAGCTTATATTTAAACCTTAATACAACCTCCTAATGAGACAAGAAGAAAAAGTAAAATCACAAACCGATGGTTTATTCTCGCTAATTAGAGGCCTTTACTGTATTTGTATAAACAAATAAAACCATAGAACACTCAATAGTAAACAGAAGTGACGTATCAGTCGCGTGGCATCGTATTAAAGTGACAGACTATGAATATGTCATGTTTGAATTTCTCCTTTGCTCGTTATTGACACGTGGAAGGATCCTTTGATTTATATAATTTATTTAACTATTTGCTAATTTGTGATATTGATATTGGCTTAGTTTGTTGGTAAACTTATTATTTACTTTAAACCGATGTAGAACATGACACATCAAATGACATATCTTAAATATCTAGACAATTTACATATACACTTTGTTTCAAATACCTACTGAACTCATAAACGTGTAACAAGGCAATTTACACATTGCAAAAATTACAAGCCGATGTCATAACCGTCAACTTTGTTATAAATGTAAGAACTTTTAATTCCAAATAGAGATAAACCTTTCATCAACGTGGCATCGTGCATTGATGAACAGCGGTCTCTGATTTCAACCCCTCACCGACAGATTGTTAATACTGACCGCCGACGACCTAACGAGCTGTGACCGCATGAATATTCACGTATCTCGTGTACTGTGATACAAGGAATTAATTAATTTCGCTGACAGGCCCGTTCGTTTCGGGGTTTAGCAAGGGTCTAGATTTAAACGTTTTTTGAAGCATTTACATACAGACAAAACTTTAGTATCATCTATAGTATAATCAGTAAGGATGATTATCTGCAACATTAAAAGCATTTATAAAACGATTCCATCAGTCGTATAAAATTCCGCTGTAAATGGAAATTTATAGACAGTAGGTACGAAGTAAATAAACGCCCACGCAAATCCAGTAACCGCATCTGTTCTTGCACAATTACACGCGCCATTTTAATCAATTTAAGCGACAGTAACAATACAAGTCTTTTTAAATAATAAGCACCTACGTCATGCTATTTTATCCTACTTTGTCGATTTTTTATTCCTCTCATATAATTATGGATAGGTTATAATTTGGAGGGTACAGTTACCAATGGATAGGTTTTGGGTTTTTGTTGTGGTATATATTTCATTGTACGCGTTTGATTGTGTGCAAGGTATAATTATATTGATTAGTGGTCAGGATGCAGGGGTGTGAACGCGTTGAGATTCGTTTTCTAGTGACGCGTGCTGATGTGATTACGCCACCCTCCCTCGGATAAAAGTGGCGCACTAGAACATAATAGTATGAAAAATCTGTCACTTCAACTTTTTAAATGACGTCAAGTGCAAAAAATAAAGCTCTTTACAATAGTTCAACGACATTAACAACATTATGTTTATTTCTTTGTTTAGTTATTAACTATTAATTTAAGTAAGGTGTAGAAGGATTGAGAAATTAAGACTTTGAAAATATGTTATTATTATTAACTGTTAAATTTGATCCTTGTTAATCGTTTTGAAATCAGTACAAACAATTTGACTGTTTACACAAATGTGTAAGACAATTTTGTAAATACCAATGAAACTTGACACCACTCCAGTATAACAAAGTCACGTACTCAAGTCATAAATTACGATCATTGACGTATCTTTGAGTGAACAATCAATTAATAAAAACCGTGGGGCTTTATCGAGGTTGACGCTTGGTCTAAGAGACCGGGATGTAAGAGATCGGGGGCCGGCGCGTGGTGGAGGGTTAATAATCGTTTTTTATGGAATTGGGGTAATACTTAGGGTTCTTTGTATTCCCACATCTCGATAAAAATCTTAAGTTATTAAATATAAATCTCAAGAAATTTTTTATATAATGTCAGTTTTTTTGTCCAAAAAATGAGGTCATGAATTCGAGGCGTATTTTTAAAGATAATTTTATTTTTAAGTACTTATAATAGCGCTTTAACTTAGTTTTGAAATATTTCTTCCTATACCGTAGACGAAAAACAATTAAGTCCTGGCCGTACGCGTATAAAACGACATTTTGGTTTAAAAGCTCATTAAAAACTTGTTGGAATCGTTAATTTCGAGTCGTGATTTCCCGTTGGCTCGGAGTTTTTCTTTTGTGCGGTTTAATTGTGGATCCCGGCTGAATTAACCAAATGAGGGCGACACACCTCGCCTCGTTACAGCGGTACAACCTGGATATAGCTAGCTAAAACTTTGCTTGCCAATGTTTGCGCACTTTCGAATTATGAAGTCCAAAAATGTGTGTTACGCAAAGCCTATTTAATAATAATATCAAACGTTTATTTCAGGTATACATACCCATATTACAAAATAATAGTAAAAAAATAAATAATTAAAATATAGTCATAAAATTACGGTAATACAAAAATACTTATTATGCTACTTTTTAAATTGGAAATTTAATACATGTCAAAAACCGTGGGGCTTACACCTATTTAAAAATATTTTTTTCTTTAGGACGTTCAAATATGTGGTATTATTGAAAATATAGAATGGGACTTGACAATTCCACGTTGTATAAAAACTTTTTGAAAAGAGCAACTACTACAACGAGTTTCTTGCCAGTTCTTCTCGGTAGAGGCAGCCTTCCGAATCGGTGGTAAATACAAGAATATTATTTATCTAAATACGTTCTAAAAGAATATTAATTATCTAAATACCTTCGAAGGAGGCCAATTTGGAAAATAAAAGTTTTGACTTTTGACTTTTGAAAAAGTAGTTATACTTTTTTACGTTAGAACAACAATTTGATTTTTCCTTACAAAAATGAAAGAGAAAATATATATAGTCTCTAGTCCTGGACGTGTGTTTTTTCGTTTACTCTTTCGATCTTACAGTTGATGAACATGAATTATAATTTAAATATATTTTGCAAAGTTTTATACACAAGGTATTCTCAATTTCATTGCCGCGTTAAACTCACCAATAAATTCTTAAGACAATCCCTAACAAAACGCAGAACTTTAAAACGTTACCAAATAAGTGTACAAACGAACACGACGCCATTAACGTGGGCGTAATTAAAGAGTTACAGTGCTGAATTAAAAACAATTAACCGAATGAGCACAATGGAGACAGCGCACGACTCACGAGTCCTGTGCGCGACTGTACTATCGTCAAGGAATTAAGACTTGTGCGCGACTGTACTGTCATCAAGAAATTAATACTTGTGCGCGACTGTACTGTCATCAAGAAATTAAGACTTGTGCGCGACTGTACTGTCATCAAGAAATTAAGACTTGTGCGCGACTGTACTGTCATCAAGAAATTAAGACTTGTGCGCGACTGTATTGTCATCAAGAAATTAAGACTTGTGCGCGACTGTACTGTCATCAAGAAATTAAGACTTGTGCGCGACTGTACCCACCCCGCGTTTAGGACATCTATGTGCGACTACTATATCGCCAGGTCATTATAACTGTATGCAACTGTACTGCCTCTAGGAAGTGATTACTATGTGCGACTGTACTGTCACTAGGATATGACTGTACAGTCGCACATAGTAATCACTGAGCTAAGCCAATGCTAAGCTAAGTAATGGCTATGTACGCAACAGTATTATACCTAGTAGATAAGAAATGGAACACCCAATTGTGCCGTGATCCGTGAGTAGGAACTGTCTTTCTATGACGATAATGTCATTAAAGCTTAAATTAACGCTAGTACTGCCTCTAGGAAGTCGTTACTATGTGCGACTTTACTTGCACTAGGATATTAGGACTACGTATGACTGTACTATCAGCAGAAAATTACAACTATGAATAAATTTATTGCCACTAGGAAACTGCAAACTACGATTGCTATTGCGTAGAAAAAACTTTCCTTCCAACTATAAATTAAATCCAGAACTAGTAATTATCAATTCTCTATTATTTTAACCTCAAAAATTGTCGTCAAGATCACCATTTAAAGTCATATCAATTCTACTTCATCACCAATGATCCCTCAGTTAAACGGTCTTAAACCGATCGTGTTAATCGGTCCGTCAAATTAGGTTTACCTCAGAATGCTGAGTGGACTGCACCCACTGAGGGTGGCTTTTACATTTTTTCACGCTCCCCGATTCACCCGATTTATGTCTTTCTATTAGCAATTTCTCGCTTTTTCGACAAAGCTCAAAATTCGGAACAGAATTTATGGGCTTTTCTTGGTTTTGTTTAAGTTTAGAAAATATACAATTGTATGAAAATCTTCTCATTCTTATTGATTAAAGATATTGCCTTATGCATACGCTATCCATCATATGCATATATATTTTATAACCAGTTCCTATAAAAATAAAACGAGTCATTTTACCTACGGACTATTTTGTATCGTATCTCTTACGCATTGGTTGATTTAATTGCTCATTATTATTAGTTAACACAACCTTATATTTATCAGAGTGCAAACAAATCTGTGAAATGTTTTATTTTACAGAACACAAAAATCCTCTAGGACTTTATAAAAATCGTTGCATCTACAAAAATTAGTCAAACAAATGGAAGCTCCAAAAGACCTAATAAAACTATAAATTAATCAACTGTAAACTTACTCATTCTTCCCTAACATTGAACATAATCAAAATCACTATAAAAATATGAAAAAAGACACCACACATTATTAATTTGATAAAATTTTTATCAAACATAATGAGGGGAACCACAGGTTTCACGTTACACTGTACAAAGGATTTGTGCGCTTTATTTCCCACCCTCGGCTTAAAATTACCGATCATTATCGATTTACACCGGATTATGGGCTTAGCAGATTATTAAAAAACAAATTCAATAAATATTACAACAATATGGTACTTCAATAAATGTTACAACAATATGGCGACTTTTTGGTTTAACTGTTAAAGAATCAATTTTAACTGTCAGAATCATGAGGTATCTTTTAGTATAGGTTCATTTTGCTTTTAAAAAACCTCACCAATAAAACTAAGTTTAAAATTAATAACCTTATCAACTTTTCAATTCTACGAAATATCTAACCTTTAATAAATATCAAAACAATTTGCTAAGTATTTTTGTGGTATTCAACATATTGTTAGGTAATATATTTTACACTTTAAACATTTGTGTATGTTATAGACCAATACACACAAGTGTATAAGTTGTATGGAAACCGAAACAAAATAAAAAAATATTGATTTACTAACTGTACTTCGTTTATCCCCGCTCATAACCCTACTACTATTATACAGAACCGTAAAAAGAAATAACCGTTAAATTTCTAACAACCCATCAAAAATTTTCAAATGTACCCGATGAGTTTGGAAATCAGAGTTTAAACAAACTTATTTTCTTTATATATAACCGTAAGAATAAATAGCCGTTAAATTTCTTCATAAACCATCAAAAATTTTCAAATGTATCCGATAAGTTTGGAAATCAGAGTTTAAACAAACCTCTTTACTTTATGTATTACGCCTGAAACATAAAACTATAACCATACTCGCAGTCTATGCTCTCATTACCATAGAGTAGAAGTTCATTACCACATTCAACTCGAAAGCAGCAAGATACATTTTCATACACACTGTACGAACAAAGACTGGAAACCCTTTCAAGCTGTATAGCATCTGTATACATCACGACTCGACAATGGCCGGGCGATCCTACCTTTTGAACTGGAATTTTTTCTGTCCGGTAATGTACCCTCGTTTTAGGGTTGATGGACGGTGAATTTACAATGAAAAACGCACTGAAATACGGATTTTTTGATCCATCGAAGCGAGGTCTCAGAGTCGAGATGGTTGAGCGCTATGTTTGTTTGTATGTAAAAATCTGACGATAACTAAAATATCGTTTATCCGATCTTGACAAAATTTAGTAGGTGAATAGTTTAGATAAAATAAAATTGTAAGATCGAATGTGAGCGAAATTAATAGGGGGGAGGGGGTTAAATACGAAAGTTAACGTATAACGCAAGCTACTAGGAGGAAAGCAATCTTCTATTAGTATAAAAAAGGCAAAAAAAAGTTGTTTCTTAGGTCTTTAGTCTTTCCTATAGTCACCTTATCGCAGTTATAGATAACTAACTGTTAACTTTAATTAAACAAAGGCATTTTGGAACCACTTTCTCCTCTGTTTTTAGACCAATTTCCTTATTTGTTTAGACTACGAACTTTCGTAATAATAAGAAGTCCACAAAGCACATATTTATATAACATTTAAGAGTTAATTTCGACCAGTTATATTAGGAAATCACCAGATAACAAGTTTATTATTATTTGTTAAACCTTTCTAGTTTGAGCAATAAATAAAAAACTTCGATAAACATTAATTCAATTATAATGGAAATAGGGAAAGAGAAATCTTGAAAGAATGTTCATCCAATTCATAAACAGCTCATCGTATTTTTATGTAAATATATTTCAACATTCGCTTGACTCATAACACGATATATGATCTAAATCATATCTATTTGAATTATTGAATAATAGCTATGCCACACAGTTTCACCCGTGTAAAACGTGTTGCTATAGTCTATAATCTTCTTTATTATCCTGTCCAACATTATCGTTTATCAGTATAGTTCTCGTTCCTGCGAAATTTCCTGGATAAAAATTTAAATTCTTTCTCAGGACTCGCAACTATCGTTGTACAAAATTTCATCCCAATCGATTCAGTAGTTTAGGCATGAATATTATTAGTAGGGTTTTACCAATATAACCACTTTTAAGACTATGTTATAACACATTTTTCAAGATGATATTCGAACAAAAAATTGAAGAAAAGACTGACTAAATAGTGAAATTATATTAAAGACATGACAAATAAAAATGTTCCATAGCTGAACCTTTACAAGATCTCTGAAATAGTACATCACACAACACCGAGTGTCGTGTCAAGCCGCTGATGACTTGGCCACCACCAAATGTGATTAAAGACAATAGAATAGACAGTAACAGCTAAGCAAGCAGACAGACAAACAAAGAATAGAAAGGATAAATAAAAAACTTTCCATCCACACATACCAAGTATCGTTTCAAGTTGCTAAAGACTTGAGCAAACGCCATCGATTGTGATTGAAGACTATATATGAACATTAACAGTCAAGCAAGCAGACAAACGTAGACCAGAAAGGAAGACACGACAAATAAAAACGATCCATAGGTGAACCTTTACAAGCGATTACGCCAAGCGGCAAACACACTTGACCGGATCTCATGTTCTCTGAAACCTCAGCAGATCACACAATACCGAGTGCCGTGTCAAGCCGCCGATGACTTGGCCACCACCAAATGATTAAAGACAATATAATGGACAATAAAACAGCCGAACAAGCAGACAGACTGACACAGAACAGAAAGGAAGACACGACAAATAAAAAACTTTCCATTTACAAATTACCGAGTGTCGTGTCAAGCCACAGATGATATAGCCCGCCGCCTTCTAACGTGATTAAAGACTATATTATC
>LQNK01000189.1:86212-111632 GCA_001586405.1 Phoebis sennae | reverse complement strand
ATTTTCAACGAAACGCTTAAATTTAGCCGCGTCTCATCGAAACAAATCAATAGCCGATGCAGATTCACAAAAAATTCAGGCACGTGTCACTCCTGACGTTAACACCCGAAGACCGCGGTCAGATCACAAAAAACCTTTGTGCTAACAAAACCTATTTACAAATACTCGCGCGCCCGCCCACTCAAAAGGTGTTTATTTAAAATTTCGCTACACAATACGGATGCCATCTTTTTTGCTGTTCGCGCCATTTAATACTATTTGCAACCATTAGAACGTACCTTTGCAACTGTCAACGTCAAACTCCAAACAAAAGTAAATCCTCTGTCTATGGTCATAACGTTCCACTTTTTCCATTTATGAATCAATTTTTTTATGAATTCGCACCGCTTTTTCTAAACACGTGTTTATGGGCTGCAATTTGAGGCTATTCATTCTTTTTTCGAATTCCGTTCGAATTTATTGCTTTTCAATGTTGTCACTAATAATATAAACGACTGTAAAAGTTTATGATCTGTGCCTATAAAATGGCGCAAAATATTTTATGATCCTTCAAGTGTTTAATTTTATTGCGCTACAACGTTTAGATAGGTAAATTATGAAATAGCGTATAAATGGAAAATGTAGCGGTATCTTGAAAGTTTACACAATGCGGCCCGTAATAGCCAAATGTAAAGTTTAGTATGAACATGAGTAAACATCTCGAATCTCGATAAGCGAAGGGATAGATTGGAATCGCGGTGACAAACACCGGGGACCATTGTGGGTGCTAAATTTGTTTCGCCATTTCCGATCTCCTTACAAGATTATTTTACAGAAAAGGCGCCATTGTTGCAAACCGGGACGGGTATAGGGTGTTCTAAAATATCATCGTTAACGATTTGGGCATTCCCTTAGAGAAGAGAAGTTATCTAGTTTGAGATCATATTCATTTGTTCAGATAAATTGTATCACAAATCATAAGCAGGTAGAATTTTGCACTGAAAATATTAGCACCATTTTTCTTCATATCTATAATAAATAATGCAAATCTTAAATTTCCTTTAAATAAATTGTATTCAAACAAAGATGTAATGTACTAACTAATATTGTATAACTTTCAAACACCCCTGTATAAAATTTTTAATCTCGAATATTTACGCGTCAGTTATAATAAGATTCGACCGAAAAAAGTTCCATTATGTCCACAGACTATTGTACGGTAATGCTCTATTCTCTATGATCCGACTACGCAAACATCTGCTATACGCCTACGAGTCTTTTGACTATGGTCTGTTGTTTATGCTATTTGTTGTTATCTGTCTGTGATGAGATCGGTGATTTATTTGAAGTTAGAATGCCGCCGTGTTCCAAATGCCTGATCTTACTGATAAATGTTCATCTTTGAATATTAGGTTACTGACTTACTGAATTACTTACATCGCAGTTGATTTTGGAAATCTTAATAGTTATGGATCGAAGGTTTTTCAATGAATATCTTCCCTATTTTCCTTTTGTTCTGAAATTATTTTCATGTATTCGTATATTTTACATTGTTACGTAATCGTTTTAAATTTCACAATAAAATTCATCAATCCTTGCATGGAGGGTATTAAAAAAATATACAATAACACTATGTAAGTCATATAAAACTTAAATCAATAAATTCAACACCCGCATACACCGTTTAATAAGCGACAATTATTATATTTTTATATAAATTAAATAGTTGAATGAATCAACCCGAAAATACGGGCATTGGTCTCGATCACCCTTTCGATAGTTTAATGGTGTCTAATGAGATGATACGTCACGGTAATGACGTGGGGAATCGTTTCAATAGTCGAGTGCTTTAAGTGATATTGTGTGATAATAAAGTATTTGTAACTATAAAAGAGATCGTAAAAGATTGTCATCAGAGTAAAATGATGTAAACAAACTTAGGCTTGTATTGAGTTCAGACATATATAGGGTTTTTTTTAACTTTTATAATAAACTAGTGAATGACTCCGGCTTCCCACGTACTATAATTATTATGCTTTTATAACATATAAAAGTTTCTTTTTGAATCACTCTATCTTTAAAAAACGCATCAAAATACATAGGGACAGACCATGAGAAGCGACTTTGCTTTATACTATGTTAAAATGATACATATTGTTCTCGAACTCTAGCAATGAAGTAAGTTAGTCCAAACATAAAATGAACAGTTCGATAAAAGTATATTAATAATAATAATAGCTCCTCCGACCGATTTCGGCCACGTTGGCCAATCTCAACAGAGACTATCAGACTAGCTAACTAAAGTGACGTTTATCGCAAACCATCCTATAATCTTACTGCTTATCCGCCTTCCTGTTACAAAGTCTTCAATTATGTCATATAATGGAATTCAATTCAAAAATTCAAATAAAGAATGCAAAGGCCTCATTCGCTAGTAACCGGCAGATCGGCGCCGCGGGCGCACGCATGCCCGTTCATTAATGCAATGGAACATTGATTTACCGGGTCAAATCTGTTGACACCACCATCAATACTATTTAAGCCTATGTTACCCCAATCTAACTGATTCATTACAAAACTATCTGATATCGACCGTTGACGTCATAGATTTTACTATTTTATTATCTTTTAGATTTCCACGCGAATTCGCTCCCATAACATAATAGTATATAGCCTATGTAACATAGGATAATGTAGCTTTCGAATGATGAAATAATTGTTTAATGTCCGGTAGTTTTTGAGACTATTCATAATTTTTTTTTTATTTATTTATAGAAGTTCTACCAAAGAATTACAACCAAATAAACAAAGTTTTCCTCTTTATAATATTAATGGGCAAAAAAACCTAAGGAATTATTATATACGTGCATATTACATAAATCAATTTGCCATAAGAGTAATTATGTTGGCATACATAATATGTGTTGCCTTTAAGTGTTAGGAGTCTAGATTTTTTAATTTGTTGTCATTAAGTGTTAAACGGTATTTTATTTAGCTTCAGGAATGTGTTTAAGTGATGTATATGCTATTAACACAACATAAATTAAACATAACAAGTTTAAAAAATTACTGAATAATTAAAATACGGATGTAGTAATTTATCGCATATATCTAACAAATGAATTCAGAATGCAATTAATCACCATTTTTTATTTATTCTTCTATCATATTTAAAACTAGCTCAAATCAATTAAAGGTATGGTATCACCTAATCTAGCTAATAGCCCATTTATTTAGAAAATTTCACCAAAATCGTCTGTTACTTGCGGTGTGATTGACAGGCTAATCATCATCTAAAAACAGAATAAACCCAACTTTCATATTAATAATATAAGTATCCTTAAAACAAATATAAATTGGTAGGTAAAAATTGTTACGCAATGATCAAGAAAAATGAATGAAACGAATTTCATTCAACCCGTCTTGCGCCGCGCGGGGTCATCTAGGCCCAAGTGTACCGAGCAGCCGTTGGGTCGGATCAATTAAACTATATTACATTGTTACAATGACGAACGCTGGGTTAATTGCTATTGGGATGTCTCCTCGTGATCTTTGAGACCAAAGATCAGGATTATTTATCGTACACCTTTTCATTTCTTCCTTGAAGTTAATTACTGGCTTATATATTTGTGGTAGCATGCTCATTACACGGGGTTTTATACGAAGTCATTTATAAAATAATTACATTTGCCTTTGCAATTATACAGATTCTATCATCATTAATTATATTTTTGAATTTCTGTCCTAATTTTTATCATACATAAATCGTTTTTAAATATTCCTTTGAGCATACATTAACCTATGACTAAATCAAACTGTTTTGCTTTTGGTATAGATGAAATAATTTCCAAGCTTTTTCCCTTTAAATTTTGACTGCAAACATTTCCCCGGTCTCTTCTTTCTTGCATACATTAACCTAAAAGCAATCGTCTTGCTACAGTCAACGCTCTGTTTCCTCGCGTGGTAGTAAGTTCAACTGCGTAATACGCATCAATTATAACATTTTATCACGGACATCTGTCGCTGGGAACGAGCAATTAATGGAACTTGGTACAATTGGCCTTACGTCACCCACCAAGGAGGCGGGACAGGAATTAAAATTGATAGCGCTCATCTAGTTATAAAAATCTAGGACAGCTTAATTGTGACGTGACTGTTCCAATCGTGAATGAAAATTACTCTGATTAGATAAATGAAATTCGGGAAATAAGCGTTGTATACTTCAAAGGAATTTGCCTTTTTCATATTTGCCTTAATACATTAGATCTGATGAACAAACAACAGAATTTATTCCATAATGATGCCCACTCTTTGCTTGGAATTTTGTACAATAATTATTATATATAATGCAGCTTACATATCAATTGTTTCTTCAAATATTTAAGTTCTCCAATTCATGAAACAAACTACTAGAAACATCGATGATCAGTTTTTTAGACACTTCTTTAAGACAAAAACCTCTTTTCATTCTCTAATGGAGAGTCGACTTTGATAATATTAATTATTCAATTACACATTCAAAAGGAATATATCCCATTCTAGAATAGCTGCTAACTGACTTGATCTATTCAAAACCTTCTGTTAAGAACAGATGGCCTAGTATAGTAATTAATATTCGTGTCGAAATACGCTCCTCAAGTGGGTTAATTTTTTAATAACACCTTGTAACTATCCTGTCAGTTTTAATTTTTATAATGGCCACTTATTATTCTTGTAGTTTAATCTACCAAAAACATTAATTTCAATTATTCCTTGTTTATAATGGTCTTAAATTTGAAAAAACTAAGTTATTAGACTTTATGAATATAATATTTTATGGATTCACATAGCAAAGATAGTTTAACATACGTTTATTATAAAGATAAACATTATAATAAATAAATAAATAAAAATAAATAATAATTTTTATTTCAATTACCTCAAAACATTGATGTCGACACATTTACATAGTTTAAGTCACGATAATTACATATCTAAACTCAATACATAATTGATTCTTAGTTTTGAGACAAACTTAACCAATGTACAATAGGACTGTAAGAAAAAGACATACATACAAGCGTCTCAGAATTCAATTCTTATCTTAAACGAATAGATTGTCGTCCATTAGCAATTCGCGAAACGGACGTACATAGCAATCACATTCCAGCAATTCTCATCAACCACAGGCCATCTGCTTCCTAATGACCCTTTTGTTTACCGCGTCATTTCTTGCAATAAAAAATATTAATGTATACCTCGGCCAAATGTACCGGAGGGTAGTAATCGCATTAAGAAAGTCTGCGACCGTTCACGGGTTATTATGTTTATACGTTTTTATTTCGGGGCTGTGTAACGGAAGGATTATTGTGTTCCTTGGGTTTGTTTGAAGATAAATTATGCAAAATCTCGTACATTGATATTTTTTTAACAAAGAGTTTATTCATCCGGGTGAAATATGCATATAAGAACCTTCTAATACTTTAATATATTTTTTAAGAATGAATAAAAGAGTCCCGATTAAAAAGTATATGCGAAATATTAGTTGATTCAACACCGAGTGTAACAGCTATTTATATAACTTTAAACAAATCTTTTAAGCATTTTTTTATTATTTCATAAATTATTATGTGCTAAAATGCTCACAAACTTTCTTATACATTTGTAATATTAGTAGGAAATAATATTATAAATGCGAAAGTTTGTGAGGTTGTATGTATATTTGATACTCTTTCACGCAAAAACTACTGAACCGATTATGATGAGAACACTCACACAATCTTGAGAACATGTCGACTGCAAGTTTCATTACGTTACAATATCTATTGTTTGTTTTACGACAAAGTTACAGCTGATAATTACTCATTAGAAGCCGTAACTCTTTATAGCTTATACCTTTATAAGCTATGAAACATACCCATATAGTTTTTGTCTGGTGTAAGGAAAATTAATTTAATTATTTTTTTATATCTCTGTGTTATACGGCATTTTGTATGTCTGCTCACTATTAATGTATCAAAGTCAAAGTCAAAGTTTAAGAGTTTTTAAAATCGGTCTAGTAGTTTCTGAACCTATTTATTTCAAACAAAGTTTTCTCCTTTGTAATATTAGTGTAGATATAAGAATATTAATTGTGCTACGTTTCACACATTTCTTCCATAAACATTAAAATGTCGTCATATTTACAGCATTAAAACCTTAACATCACCATAAACAAATAAACAATAGTTAATGTACCGAAAATTATTATTATCTACCTTTTTATGGTTCCATAGCGCTTTGCATTACGTCTTTATTATCTGAAATAATAGTCTATTTTAAATACATTTGTTTTGAAATATTTATGAATCTTTTTTCCAATTTCAATTATCTTCACAAAGAATTTAATCTATGATTCAGCCCTTGAGAAAACTTAACGGAATAGTGAATAGAGAAAGTGAAACTTTCACACATAGAATTCTATACATACATCAGTTATATAAGTGCTTAATTGTTCTTATAGTTGCGCAAGTACTAGGATAGCAGATTATAACAAATAGTATAAGACATTATCACACAAAATGAAACGAGTCGGTTTAGTTGCGGACAGTACAATATCCTACGAGGCGTAAGACTAATGCGTATCTATAATAAACGTGGCGTTAACATAACCACCAAAACTTGGTTTCGATTACTTGATTAAATTCGCTTGTTAATGAAAATTCGTATCTATGACGTTCTATCTTTTATAAGAACCGGCTCTTAGATCGTATTATTCAGACTTACCATCCTAGTCTATCATCCATTTACGTACCCGATTTTAAGATTTAGTTAATTTCCTAGCACATAATAACAATGACTCTCTTTTATTACAGACGCTTGCGGTCTATCCGACGTCCCACACATAGAAAGCCTTCAAGAGAAATCGCAGTGCGCCCTCGAAGAGTACTGCAGGAGTCAGTACCCGAACCAACCCACGCGCTTCGGGAAGCTGCTCCTCCGACTGCCCTCCCTGCGGACCGTCAGCTCGCAGGTCATAGAACAGCTCTTCTTCGTGAGGCTAGTCGGCAAAACCCCAATAGAGACCCTCATACGCGACATGCTGCTCTCCGGGAGTTCCTTCTCGTGGCCCTACATGGCGACCATGTGACATACGATGTGGCGACAGCTCGCGGCGGCCTGATCCACGCCCTACGGCTTCCCGTACCTGCCGAGCCAGCGCCTCGACTTGCGGTACCGGGAAGCCCCGGAGGACGCGGTGACGTCATCCAGCGAGGTCCAGGAGCCCGTCGAAGACTTCTTCAGGAACAGAGACGGCGACAGAGCCGATCCTTGTCCCACTTTCGATCCCATCTCCGCGTTCTACCCCCCCAAGGAGGAGGAAACGCAAAAAGCTCAAAAAACCCTCATGATCGACAATCTATTGAATATCAGAAGCGAATCGTGTACACAAAACACAAAGTAGGTTATACCCGGGTCAGTAGCGAGTTAGTTCAAGTTTTGTTCCTCTGTAATATATTTAGGCTAGATATTTAATGTGTAAATAAAATTCTATTATTGTAAATTTATGTATATTTATAAATGTAAGGTAGTAGAGGAGTGTTTTCTACGGTGTTCAGAGATGGATGCTATGTAAAGATATACAAAACTTTTAATTGTAAGGATATTGTTTTAAATATATTTCATTTATAGTTATTGAAAGGCAATAATTGTGCAATCAAATGGTATGTATCTGTGTAGGGAATGATTGGTTTAGAAAATTACTGAATTTTGACAAAATTCTTCTGATATAGTAAGGGTGCGTCCAAATGAATCCGCTTGGAATATAACACTAAAGATCCAACGGCGCTCGAGATTATTGTATCTCAAATATTTGTGGTGTAGGAAGTGCGATAGTAATTAATTATTTGTATCGACTTGTAAGGGGGCACTAAACATTTAATTTCATTATTTTTCGACAAATTATACAATTTCGATACATTGATAAACGTGATATGAATTATGCAACAGGTCTTCTTAAATATGTTAAAAAGTAAGCAATTCTTAAGATTAAATGAAATGGAGAGCTTTGTAATTAAAAAATAAAAAAATGTTGGGATTGATCAATTAGTATGCTGTTTGGTAGGAATGTCATACAAACTCGAATGTAAGCTTACTTATAACTTGAACGTATATAAATTAGTTTTCAAATTATTGGTTTTGTTTGGACGCACCATTGGGCCGGCCTCACACATGCTGAATGTCTGTCTGAATTCAGAATCTGATTTCAGTTTCTTACAGGTTGATCTAAGAAATTCAGAATCTGAAAAAATCAGGATGTGTGTGGAGCAAGCCGATATTGTATGGTATACTGGCCTTTCTTAATTAAGAATCTTAATTCAGATCCTGAAAATTCAGCATGTGTATGGCCGTAGATGGTATATTACTGAAATTATTATTTTTTGTATACAAATACCTTTTCTGTTCCACATAGGCATTATTTATGTAATTAGTAAAGTTTTTATTTAATGGTGCTGTTTATTGAAAATGTACAAAAAGAATTCCGAATCGCATTTATGGTATTTCTAATATACTTGTAAGAAAACTGTTTGAAAATTTTTTATTTGTATTGTTTTATATTTTTGTACTTCATAATTATTTAATAGATATTGTATGATTTAAATTATTAGTTTGATAAAGGCGTGTTTCGTACATTAAACAATATTATTTACAGGGTTAACTTTATGCATTGTTTGTGAATTGAATATTCTTATTTAAATTCGATATTTGGGGGTAATAAAATACAATTATACTGAAAGTTAAGCGTCACTTTGAGACTTTTGTTATGAACTTTTTTAACACCAAGCACAAAATTATTGAAAAAACACACAGAAGTTTAAACGCCAAAAATAATCGAATGATTCATAAGACGTTAACTTGTATACAAAAGAAAAATTTAAATAATAATATGCAAATTTTAATTATAATATGCAAGTTCTAAACCTATAATTTTCAATAGCTCTTAAACTATTCAACATTTTTTTTTAATTCAAAGCAAAGGTCTCAGCGACGCGCTTCTCCTGCCAAACTGTATAAACGATGTATGTAACGCAATAACTGTACAGTATCATAGTGTGTGTGAGTCTCAGGAGTTGTAAAAAGGCAATAAAACATGTCTTTCCAATATTTATTTTATTTAATCAACAATCCCAAATATAATCAATATCAATTTGCAAAAAATCCCTTCCTATAATCTCCACCTTATACCAATTGAATCATTGACATAGAATAATTGCCACAGCAAATAAATATAAAATACATGCAATAAAAAGTGATTGATTCAATATCGCAGAGCTTGAACTAATAAACCTAAAAATATTGATAATGTTAATTCATACTTTTTCTAACCAAAGAATATAAAAAGCATATACAATTTGTTTCCAAAATAAATTTTGTTAACGAGTTACATATCCTCTCCTTATCTCCTTCCCTTCCTTCAAGCCAGTAAGGCATCTGCGATACTTTCATGTAGACGTTCATGGGCTGCGGTCAGTCACTTAACATCAGGTGAACCGCATGCTCCGCTTGCCTGCTTATACCATAAAAAAAAGATATTTAAATATTCACGAAGTAGCGTGTATTACAAATCAGATTTAACATTAGCGTTCATCACGGTAATAGATATAATCGATTCAACATCGATGTTTGTCGAGTTAACGAGCGGTATCGATTGCAGCCTGCTCACGCGATGCAACTCGATATTCGTAGCTACTGGTCGAATTACTTTATCGATCGAGAATCGAATAAAGATTACGAATCCGATAGTTTTTGGAATACTGAACCGTTAGAGATATATCTAAGAGGGATAAAACAAAATCAAATCCGAGTATAAGTATAATGTTTATAGTATTAAGAGATATTCGAAGGTCAATGAACTCGCAATGAATAAAACAAAAGATGGAGCAGATCACAATTGCTTAGTAAGTAGTAAAAAATGTAAGGAAAAAAATTTGGAGGTTGTGGTAGTACTGCGAGGCTCTGACGCCTTTACTAACTATTAAGACACAGTATAACAGATAACAATATAAAACTAGACACTATTTGAAGTATTATAGTGGAAATTGCATAGAAGTCACGTTAAGAGATTGATATCCTCAGCGCTACCCAAAAGTCACAGTATAGAAGCTGGAAGTTAGTACGCGTTGTAAGAAATAGGAATTTATAAAGGAGCTTTTATAAAAAATGTTAGGTTACTCGTGGAAAATATAGCTTTCGAAGGGTGAAAGAATTTTTAAAATCGGTCCAGTAGTTTTTGAGCCTATTCATGACACACAAACAAATAAAGATTTCCTCCTTATAATATTAACCTAGAATCTATATAAAGGTAATGAAGAAAGTAGATTAATGTGTGTAGAATTTAATTAATTATTATTATTTTGTAATCATCATCAGGGCGTCATAATGTCATTAACATTAACGTTTTCAATATTCTATTTATCCCTTGTTTTGCTTACTAAAGTCAGACAAATCTATTTGCACTTACTTTGATTTCAATATGCTATCAACGGATAGCCTTTGCTATGACTTTCGTCAATCTTACGTCATATAATCTGAGATAACAATCTATCTTTAATCTTTGATACATTATCGAAAAGGGCCGTATTAAGAATTAAAAAAGCGCAACCACGCTTCTCGTAGCACCTCAACGTTATTTCCATCACTGTTACCCCATAAACATAATATAGGTGATGCAAGGTGGTTACTGGTCACGCACACCGCCTCCTTTGTTACAATTACACCACAATTACTTAACGGAAGCTCTGACGGCGTAGAACTGTTTGACAGGACACTGATTTTGTTTAATTGATTAAAAAGCCAGGTGTTTTTTACAAAGTTGCGGATGTGTAAACGTATTTGATTGTACTGGTTTATAAAGTTGGACGAATTGTGAGCCAGCTATAGACTGTGAAGAGTGTATATAGAAGCTCTGAGATTTTAGGCAATCACTTCGTATTTGGTGCACATTTGCTAATTTTTTTTAATTAATTTTTTACAATCCATTTCTCTTCTATTCTTCTTAGATCAGAAAGTTGATTTTTTAAGATCATTACACAAAATAACTATCTATCTTGAATATTATATAGAGGAAAGATTGTCTGTTTGCATTGACAAGGCTAGGAAACTACTGGACCGATTTGAAATTGTTTAACCATTATATTGTTCCTAATGCGTTCATTATGAAAAATAATGGAAACTGTTGGACACTGCTAATATATTATAATGATATTTAGCGTAAAGATAGCATTAATTTCATATTTTCTTAAAACAGCAAGTCTATTGCTTTAAGATAAACACACAAAATAACTATCTCTACATGAATATTATCTAAGGAAAGATTATCTGTTTGCATTGACAAGGCTATGAAACTACTTGACCGATCTGAATAATTGTTTGACCATTACAACTCAACATTATTTCTACCGTATTTATTATGAAAAATAGTGGAAAGTATTGGATACTACTAGTATATTTCTATGATAGTTAGCAAAGATAGATTACGTAGATTACGTACCTAATCAAACAAGTTTCATAGCCTTCCCGGGCAAAGCTAGTATCTAATAATAAATTCAACATTGACTCACCGGGCTTTTCCCATCTCTGAAATACAGTAATTTTAGGTAAAGGGCGGTGGGCGTGGCAAAGGTCGCCCAATGGGGTCGGAGGTCGCGACCTTTCCAATGAAGCCTTAGCGAGCGCGCAAGCCCGGCTAACGATTGATTTGAGGGTTTCCCTGGGAGGTGTGGAACTAGAGGCTCGGGTGAAGGTGGTCTTAGTAAATAAAGCGAATTATGAGCTTGAAGTTACAGTAAAGTAAGTAATTACAGTAAAGCGAATTGTGAGCTTGAAGTAAGTAATTACAGTAAAGCGAATTATGAGATAAAGTTAGTAGTTACAGTAAAGCGAATAATGAGCTTGAAGTTAGTAGTTACAGTAAAGCGAATTGTGAGCTTGAAGTTAGTAGGTACAGTAAAGCGAATTGTGAGCTTGAAGTTAGTAGGTACAGTAAAGCGAATTGTGAGCTTGAAGTAAGTAGTTACAGTAAAGGATTTGAGGATTTCCCTGGGAGGTGTGTAACTAGAGGCTCGGGTGAAGGTGGTCTTAGTAAATAAAGCGAATTATGAGCTTGAAGTTAGTAGTTACATTAAAGCGAATAATGAGCTTGAAGTTAGTAGTTACAGTAAAGCGAATTGTGAGCTTAAAGTTAATAGGTACAGTAAAGCGAATTGTGAGCTTGAAGTTAGTAGTTACAGTAAAGCGAATTATGAGATAAAGCTAGTAGTTACATTAAAGCGAATTTTGAGCTTAAAGTTAATAGGTACAGTAAAGCGAATTGTGAGCTTGAAGTTAGTAGATTTTTGCAAAAGAAGTTGTTAGTCGCATCTTCGCTAATTAAATTTAGTGATCGAATAAAGATCAATAAACGGCCTCCTGGCCTAATCCGGCTGCACCTTTTTTATATGAAATTTCATTAATATTAGTTCAGTATTTGCGGTGTGTATGACAAATATACAAACAACTGCTAAATGTGCATCAATGTAACGATCTTGCATCTCGATTCCAGACTAAGATACCCTGTCATATCTGCTACAAAGAAAGACGGGTACATGTATGGATAATAGCCATACATTTATAAGTAGAAACAAAATTTCTCCTAAATTTATCCTTATTGTAGATGTAAGATATATATTTTTTATAAGGGTCCAAATTATACAATTAAACTTAAGTATACTTCGTATAAATATGTTGGGCTCTTCATAAATATGGACGTTTCATACTTTTAACACTACACAGTGAAGGAAAGCCTATTTCTGTGTTCATATAGGTTCATAATAAGCAGCTACTATTAATGGCATATTATTACGGTACAGTATTTTAAATCGAAATTATTTTAAGTATCAAATATTGAACCAAGTACCTCTCGATACTTTTACTAACCACTGAACCATTGGAATACAAGGATGTACAATTTTTCTATGTAATCTCATCGACACATAAGATGGAAAAGGCAAAAATTAGTACAACACGTGATGTTTGGAGATGCGGCCGATAAGACGGACAGACAGACGTCTACTAAACGCCACGCTTGTATAAATGTTCACCTAGGAATAGAGAAAACTATGGAGCTGCTAAGAATTTTTGTTTATTAAAGTTTAGATTTTGCGTTTTTCGTGATGTAACTAGACATGTTAGTTGTTATTTTAATGGAAAAAAATTTATAAAAATTATTTAAAAATAATTTTATACCAATATTTTCGATTTCAATAATTGTTTTCGACGGCTATTTTTTCCAATTTTTAATAAAGTACACACGATATGAAAGTTAAACACAGTGTTCCATTTTAAAAGCAAGATATTATAGCTCAGATAAAAATATGTCAGCAACATTTTACCTCGGTCAAATTATTATAAGTAATCGATGCACAAATGACTATACTAAAAAAAAAACAATAAATTGGCCTACTCCACACCTTTCTTGTTCTACTTGCGCCTAATCTTGCGGGTGGTCGAGCCTGATTGTGATTGACAGTCACACGTCACACAACACATTCATCACCGACGATATCACCGCATCACCTTTACTACGTCCATTGCTTGCTCTGTACTACCCATTACTAACACCTCAAAAATTTTGCGTACTGATCGAGCAATGGAATGCAAATTGTATGAAAAATCTTTTATAAGTGTTTTGGTAAAGGCATAGTTAACTAGACTTGGGTGTAAGGCTTTGAATGCGTCTTTAGAATTGTAATGTATGGAGTGACAGGGGTAGAATGATGGAATTCGGATTCTTGGTCATTTGGTTAGAATTGTTTACAAAATAAACGTAACAACAAACAATTGTATCAATAAAAAGAATATGTTTTTCAAAATTATAAAGTAGTTAAACTAGTATGTATTTCCAAAAAAAAGTATGTCTATCAGTTATTTAGTTTCCATAGTACGGGCTATGCTTAGTATAGGACTAGATGGCGTAGTACTAAATAAGGGATATTTTTTTTTATTATTACTAACACAGAGCTCAAAGTTTTAAATACTCGTGAAGTCTACCAACACCATCAATTCTTTGAGTAAGGCCACTAATGAGATTCGTCATATTTTATTGCATTTATTTATGTTTTATAATTACAGTTTCCATACCACTCGATTAAAAAATCATTATAATAAGTAGTTGTTTTTGGCAGTCATTTTGGTAATAAAACTATATAGCCATTTCAAAATCTCACACGTTAAGATTAAGGCCGGCCACAAACATGCTGAATTTTCAGAATCTGAATTAAGATTCTTAATTTAGAAATGCCAGTATACCATACAATATCGGCTTGCTCCACACACATCCTGATTTTTTCAGATTCTGAATTTCTCAGGTCGACCTTAAAGATTATATTTCATTTTTAAGATATGTGTGAGGCGAGGTGCCGGAATTTAAGATTCTGAAATCAGTTTCTAAATTCAGATAGACATTCAGCATGCGAGGCAGGCCTAAATAGGGAAGAAACAATGTCAAATCTACGGAAAAAAACATTTAGAGAAATAAAAACTTGTGTATAATGAATCCCCCGAGACCAGCCTATCAATAAAAACCACAAGTCTACTATCACAAGTGACAATTTATTTGGCCGTCAGCAGCGTTGTTTTAGCGCCGAAATGCCGACCCTAATGAAATTTATGTCCAACGAATATACACTGCGTACTATCTTGAGACAATTCTGAAGATAATTGGGATTGATGTAAGTAGAGATTGGGTTTATCAGAGCTAGAAATAGTAATTGTGTCTTAGGATTGATCACTAAAAGTAGTTATCACTAAATTTAGAAAGGTTTAATAAAGTTGATAAAATATATTTAATGAAACAAGCTTAATTAAGAGTTATCTTTAAATACCCGACTGCGTAATGGATAAAAAAAACTTCCTTCCATTTCCTTTTTTAATTTCCCAGAGCCATCCTGTAAATGTTTTTAGTCTATATCACTGTCACCATTCGAACGAATAAAACAAAACCTGCCTTGTCAAAATCCGTTCAACTGTTTTGGCTGTAGGATGTTTGAAAAAATGGATATTCTCGAAACTCGAAAGAAATTACGCTTGTTCTATCGTAGTCAGATAAAAATATAACTCAATATTTTTATGAATGACTACAAAAGCAACTCAGCCCGATATTTTCCTCAGGCCATTAGATCCTTTGATCTATGCGTTTAACATTATTATTTCTGATAGTGTAAGAACTATCAATATTATAAAGTTACGTATACTTATTACTATAAAATAAAATAGAAAGTTGTTAAAAAAACTTCGCAAAAAATACCCAACATATCCGAAGACACATCTCACCACCCGCTGCCCCCAAAACTCCCGCGTAAAAAACAAAAGTCTTGCCCCTCCACTCCCCCTCCCCTTCTCACCCGCACTTTTTGCCAACACATCACCCACTTACCGGCTAAGTAATTTCCCGGACGACTTTTCTCAATAGGGTACTGATTTTGCGAAATCAAGTCTTGGTACGACTAATTTATTAAATAATGGTTATTGTTTCCTAATAAAGTTCCTAATAAATGCACCGATTGGCGCAGTGGACTTGGCAATGGTGTGCACCGGAGGGTGTGGGTTCGATCCCGACGAGTAGAAAATTATTATGTTATGAAAATTATAATTTTGTACTGTATGAGTATTTAAAAAAAAAACATGAAAGACGTAACTTTCAGTTACCTAGTCTCCATAGTATTAAATTTGCTTAGTTTAGGACTAAGTATTTTTTTATTTATTTATTTATTATACTTTTTCTTACAAAACACACAGGGAAAACAATTTAGAACATTACATTTTAAATTTTTGTACAGAAAGGCGGCCTTATTGCTTAGAAGCAATTTCTTCCAGGCAACCTGATAGGAAAGGATATGTATGGACGAAACGCGAGTTCGCAAAATAAAACACAAAATTAAGAGACAGCAAAAAAAGAGCAAAAAAAAAAAAAAAAAAAAAAAAAAAAACGATAATAAAATATAGTAATTACAATGAAATATGCAAATATGTAATGTTAATAGTCCCTGAATATTTATTTCTTAATTTATTATAAGAACTTAATTTTTGAGTTTAAAATAGATCTTATCAGTAATACAGGTTCATGGGCGATTATTTAGCATCAGGTAAACCGATATATTGTTGTTGTTATTCTGTACAACATATTATAAGAAGCTTTTATTCTTTTCGTAAATTTCAAAGAACAAATCTGTAACAATCTTAAATTCACCACAATTTAACCAATTTACATAGTCATAAATACATTCCTAACCCTCGTTTTTCTGTGGGGTGAAAAGTCACCCACGGGGCCTTTTTTACCCCCAAAGATAAGACACGTCACAACTTGACAGATGTCACGACATTTACAAGCCGAGTAAAACAAGGAAACGTTAAAAAGCCCACCCATTCAAATTTTATTTTGGCATTTTATTTTTATGTTATTCTATGTTGGTGTGTTAGGAAGACAATTTTTAATTCATTTGGCAACAATATTTGAGAGTTTGTTTTGTTTAGTGCAACTGTTTATTAAGGTAGATTGGTGAAGATTCCCATAGCTTTATTGTTTAGTAGACTAAAATGGATATCCTCTCAACTTAACAATTACAGGACAGTTGCTGGGATCTTCCGGTTAATTTCAATCATTGTAAAAAATCGTTCATTGTATTTAAACGAGCAACTTCTCGAGTTTCTTGCCAGTAGAGACAGCCTTTCAAATCTGTGGTAAATAAAAAAATATATTAATTATGTAAATGTAAATGACGTTCTAAAAGCGCCTTAACAGAAGCCGATTTGGACAATCAACATTTTGACTTTGACTTTAACTTGTAGAGTTACACATAATTGCAAATCCAGTCGGACCTCAATAGAAGACATTCCTAAACAAAGTATCCCAATATTAACGACTGTTTACCGAGTAGCAACAGAAAAAACTAAATTGTACAAATTAGTGATAGCCATCGATGTGTGGGACACATCATCAATTATGCCGATACAGGGATGACACAGACTCCAACACATACAATCCCACGTTCCCATATTTGCTTACCGTTAACCAAAAAACTTTTGTCAAGAAATGTCTAAAATTGTCTGATTAATGATATCAACCCTACAACGGCCGGCGCGGTCCAGGCGACCCGGAGTTTTAAGAAAACAAATAAAACCGTGTCACTAATGATTCGTCTAATGGTGCAGAATAATTGTCGCCTACCATTAGCCAATGAATACCGCTAAGATCCCTTCGCATACAAAACGACCTGTTTGCGGATGGTAAGTTAAACGCCAGTTGTATAAATACAGAGCTGTCACTATCATTAATTATCAAGACATATTACAAACAATTTTAGGCCTTGGAAGTAAAGTTGCGTAGGAAATGATTATTCTGCGAAAAAAGTAATGGTACGAAGCGTTAGCAATATAATACGTGTTGTGGCTGGGAACTGACAATTGAATTTTCAACTACCCTTCACTCGTCGCCCTCCTTAAACGCATCACACATGCCTAATGTGCTCAACGCTCTGCGCCTGAATTCATCAAGCATTATCGCTATTCTTTGCTTTCAAATATACACGGAAATGGATATAATGTAGGAAGAGATTAAAGTGCGAAGACCACGAGCAGAGTTTTCGCACAGCGAAGTGAAAGTTGTCATCAAATACGCATCCTTGGGGCGGGAATCAGTTTTAAAAGCCATTAGGCTGGGGTGGCTCGACGTTGTAATTAGACTGCGTTAATATTTAACAAGTGCGACGGCATACAGATTACCGTAAGCCCAGCTGTGCCCGGACACCTTCTGGCTTTTTAAAAAAGCCACTCTGTCAACGGGATCGTCAAAAATTAATTATGTCATGTCCTGCTCTATAAAAAGGAGATTTTAACGACGCTAATGGTTTTGTAATATCGACGGCGCTCGCTCTAGATATTTTCCTTTCATTAACGATTGCGGTTTTTCATGTATGAATTATAAATGGTTTTTTGGCGAGGGTTGAGTTTTGAGGTGAAAAAACAAAGCCGTGAAAACTCGTAAGAGTAATCCTTTCAACCCTTTCTGAGTGATTTGAATCTCGAAGATGGCCGCGGCATCTGTGGGTTAACTAATGGTGAATGCATTATTAAAGCCCCGCGGTCGGGATGGCCGTAAAGGGTTGACAGATTATGTTATTACAGATTTTGGTTTTGCGAGCGAAATTTTCATGAATATATGCGGATTGTTAAGTATGGATAAGTGTAAAACCTAGTGGGAATTTGGAATTAAATAATTCATGGGGTTGATACTTAAAACGCTAATTTGATATTATTTTCTTTTGACCAACAAGACGAACAAGACGCAAATAAAACTTAGCTATCAAAAAAGCCATGTTTTCATTTGAAACACGTTTACAAAAAGGAAAATATTAACGACGTAAACACTACTTTACTGACTATTACCTTAATACGTGTTATTTTCGCGAACTAATTGACATTTTTACTTTATAATATCTACTACTTTAACTATTAAAAATGGGTATTAAAACTTTACACAACTAACTTCGCGGAATACTTCCAATGCATCCATTCAACTACAACAAACACCTATCCCATTAGATTACTCAAGCAATTTTTCAAATAAACCAGCATTCTTCCAGCATCATCAATCACAAAAACCGTTAATTTTTTCACAAGAGTATCGCCACGAAAAATTGCTTACGTAATATGCAAATCCCAATGACCGTGGGTAAGAAGCTTGGATCCAATCAGTCACAGTCCGGAATTCCGGGACAAAATTACCATAGGCATATCACAATAGCCTCAAGATGTTAATGGTCACGCATAATTTCAGCGCACAAAGGGTTAAACAAAGGTATCGTAATAAAAAGGTGTATTAACGTGATAGATAGGGTCCGTTAGACCGGCTCGTCGAGTTTATCAAAGTGCTGGTTGAGGTGATTTACTCGTTTACGGTTTAAGTTGATTGTTAAGTGCCTAGCATGTCAATAAACGCATACATAGGTTACACTAGACAGAAATACGGAAGTATAAGACGTATATTCTTAATACAGATCATGTGGTTACGCCACCTAATTTTTCTTCTTTATTCGCAATTTCCGTTGCTAGGTAAGTCAATAGTAGTGTCCACTGAAAATCAGTGTGAGAATTCCAGCAATATACCTTGCTGGAATTCCGTCTAAACATTGAGTGGAGACCCAGTTAGAGCACTCATTTATATACTTTCTTTGTTTATATTTTGTTTGTAAATGTATGTATAATAAGTGTGTGTCCCAATAAATGATTTTTCTATTCCATTCTATATGTATTTAACATCTACACATGTATCTGCATTCATGACAATGTTGAAGACATGTAAAATATTAGACCAACCTAACCTAGACCTTACATCGTCTACCACAAATAATATCGAATGCAATCCCCATACAATTTAAAATATCTCCGCGAATATTCTCCGCGTTTCGAACTAACAATATCAAAATACCGCGAAACTCAGAGGCACAAAATAAGCGCGCTACTTATCTGATTGGCGAACACAAAGCCACGGTAATCCTATCTCAGAACCGACTCACGGCAACCTAGACATATCAGGTATCATTATAATAGGCAATTAGAACTGTGAAAAACAAACGACCAATTTAACGAGACCCCTCCTAACTTTGTTATTTAGATTACCAGTTAAGAAATACAGAAGCCCGCCGTACCCCATTATGCTGGTAATAAAGGGTTGTGGTATAAAGGCTATTTGTTTTGCCGTCACCTCTCAGTAGCTAAACAAACAATACATAAATAAGCGACTTTTGTATTTCCCATAGAATCCATTGTTGGTATTGTCACCTTTGTGCCCTTTCAAGGCATTGTTTTTTTTGAAGACGTTACCAACTGTCCGGTTGTTTTACTGTTTTCTTAATAGTTCTTAATGACTTTACGGTTTTTATGACGTTTGACAAGCTACGTTGCTACGCTAGAACCGGGTGCAAAACATGAGGGAGATATTCAATTAATTTAAAGTTTTGAATGAAATTTCGGATTGTCTTACTTATGAACAATATCTAAAAACATTTCTATGATTACTACCACATCTTAAATTTACATTAAATTTACAAAGAATATTGAATATATTTTAAAAGCTGTATGTTTACAATCATCCACATCTATTATGTAAAATTCGAGAACCGTATCCACAGTTTTGATAATTTCTCTCGCTGCTGTCAAACAAGTGTCAATCAAACGAACCACACAACTAGATGCTAGAGGTCACCCATTTCTGAAGCCACATCTAACTCTTCACGAGTACCCCTTCAAGCAATAATAGCCCTTATCACCTAGCGTTAAAGACAAAATTATCGTCACTACGTACAATTTTTTGCTGTTAAACATTCATGTCATTCCACAGGGTAAACACGTATACAATAGGTCCCTTTTTATTAATATCTGTTAAGAATGGCGACAAAAGGCTTTGTCCTCATTATTCGTAATCGGCGTATTCAGGTGTTATATTATCGTGTGTATTAATGAGTTACTGACTATAGGGAAGGGATACTGTTTCCTTTGAATGGTTATTTAATACCATTGCCTTGGGCTGTTTGGGCTGTTTCTGATAATTATAGTATGATAATGATTAACCACATATTATTTACTATGAATATGAACATATTCTATAAAAAAAACGATTTCAACGATAAATATACTATTACAAAAATTCAAGATTAAATTCAATTCTAGACTTGAGTTAAGGGTTGTCTTTCCACGGTGGCGTATCATCACTGCCCCAGCAGAGCACACGCTAAAGGTATGTCCAACTTGGGGAGTGCAGCGGGCGTCGCTGGTCGCGGTGGTGAGAAACGATCTGTCTCTCGTGGTAAAGGCCATGGTTGATGACAAGAGGTCTTGAACTACGGTACTCTCCTTCTGCGAGGACGTGACGTAACAGAAGTATCACTCTCTCTGATCTATACGCAGGCAAAGGAGAGGGCGGAGAATAAATGCCTAACAACTCCAGCCTTAGTTGGGGCCTTGGAGCAGCGTGTCTTAGGCATATACGAGCATATAAATTTTACAAATGTATCTAAAATGTTTACTAAAATTTTATTGCTATATTGTTACACTCTTTCTAACCCGTAATATTTGAGGTTAATATTTATATATTATTTGATACAAAAATATCTATTTTTAGGATAGAAAAATGCTAAATATTGTACTTACTTTCTTCGTTTACATAAATATGGAGCATAACCTGACAAAATGCGTGTTAAACCATAATATACTGAATATATTAAAATTCCAAGAGCACTTGTTTTAAGACACTACAGGAGTTTGTTCGTGAGATGTCATGCTGATTCCTACCTCTGTACATTGTGGCTCGCTAATAAAATTATCATTTAATTTATTGAAATTGTTCATATATTTACAATTATTATGTATCTGTCGCTTCCGATGGTGTTACCTGTAGTTTAGAGTCACGGTAGTTGCTATAAAATTAAGTTAAGTGATCGATAAAATTTAAATGTAACAGCGCTTCGGATTTGTAGCTAAATGGCCAATAATTGTAGCATTTGTACGTTTTGAACATGATATAAATTTGGTAGTTTATTTGAACCTGATTAACATTGATTGGTTCTTATATTTTAGTACTAATGTGTTAATATTGACCTAAGGGTTATGTAAAGCTAAGGTGACACTATTCATTGCATTTTAATACATCAATAAACAACAATTAAAAAACATCATATTCATAAATTCCTAACAACACCCATTGAAATCTCCCTTTTTAGTGACATCTTAAAAAGCACAATTACATTAACATTTCAATAAAAAATCTTCATCTTTTACAAGCGCGTGCCTCGCTGACCCTCGACCTACAGGATGCTGCGGTCATTATAACATAAAAAGATAAAAACACGTAATCCTTGTCATGTTTAAAGGTGAGATTTTATTGAAAAACTAATCTTTAGTACCCCTAAAAATATCAATTGTATTTGATAAACACGTCGTTTTTTTGTCTATTAAAAAGAGAAACTTGATGCATGTTTTAGTAATTTATGTATTGTAACACTTTAATTAATATCGCAAGTAGACGTCATAGTTTTCAAAGAACGTATAAAATTAATTTACGTAATAAAACATAGTAACCTTTTAGTTATCTAAGATCACACTGCAGCTATAAGATATGCCCTAATAAAATTAATTTATTGTGGCATATTATGGAAATATCTACATCTTGGCTCGTGTATGAAAGTTAATGTATTCATGAGGATAGTTTTTTATTTTTATGCAGGAAAGAACGAATCGCTCGTGTCATACTGACCTCTCGACCCGGAGGATGCTGTGGTCATTCAGCTCCTTTTAAATAACAACAATGTAATCTTGTTCTCACTTTTTATGAAAGGGTTACCGAATATGACCATTGATTAAATTATATATATTTTCACGTTTCATACAACGAAACGATTTTAGTAATACACGAAACTAATTGAAAACAGTATTAATATTATTAAAAATTTGTTGTATGCACTTATTAAATAAACAAATGTACAATTCTTGGTAATCAGTCCGCACAAAATTTCCAAAAATAATTTTAAAAAATTCATTGCATGTTCACAATACTTTATATTCTACATATAGATAACCTATTTTATATTCACTATAAAATCAATTAACTACACTTTGACCCTCGAAAAGCGGATTTATGGGAACCGAAATAGCTAATAATTCATAACTGGACACCGGTCGCAAAATCAATAGCAAGGGAATCCGCTATTAATCCGAAAATACTTAACAATAGTCACCCTTAAAAACTACAAGCATAATAGCTTAGACTCGTTTAAGAATGATAAATTACCGAAATGGTAGTCGGTATGTCCATTCCCACAGATATTAAAATAGGGACAAAGCAGGCCCCGGCTTGCGAAGTCTCATGCGGTGTTATACAAAATATTGAAGATGCCATTGTTTGAAAATCCTTTGGAGAGCATGGAAATTGGAAAAGTTTAGACTTTGATGTTTGGATCTGTTGCGTAGACTTCAAAGAACTAACTGGGTTAGGTTTTTGGATTAGCTGGTCGTGGTTTATTGGTTATGCACCCCGCGGTTTTACCAGTTTGCTGGTAATGGAGATTTTCAATTAAGAATGCATGTGTGTTTTATAATTTTGTATTGCCAAATAAATATGTGATATTTGTATATTGTCTTTTTATTTTTATTGATTAACACAATAATTAATAGAAGTTTTGAATTGTTTGTGGAAAAAAGATACTTATATCCAAAAAATCTCATACTTTTTTGTTTTAATGTTGAAATATACCTAAAGCCTGTTTTAAAATATTTTTCTGTATTTGTTAACGATTTTATCTTTACTTTTTGCAAATCATTCAAGTAATTCTAAATTGTATTTTCAATTGATTTTTTACTTGATATTCCAAATTTTAAATAATTTGAATTAATCGATAACAAGCGAGTGATAGATACCTAAATTAAAGTTTTACTTACTACAATCAATAGAAAATTACCTTTAACTAGATAAAGCTCAGTCGGTAGTATGAAACTGAACAATATTGACACAAGCAGATCCTGGATACATCCAACAAATCTCATTTATCCAGTATTATATCGGGTTATCGACCATCTTTCCCTACCCCAATCATTTATAAGCCACTAATTATCTTAACCACCAAATTACGCAATACATTGCTGCTTTTCTTCATTCCTTGAATTTTTTTGTTCAACGTCACGCGCAATGGATGTTGTTTATTTAAAATGTTCGTTGATAAGGCTGACAGGGGTTTTAAGGTTTAGTGGGAGCGTGATCGTGGTTAAGTAAGGTATTTATGCAAAGCCGACGGTATTGTTGTCAGGTTATCGGGTACTATCAGATGGGAATCGATTTGGCTTCGAATCTGAGTGCAATTTGTTGTGATAACGTTGTGTGATATGGTGATGATACTCTCTTTGAAAGCTTTCGAGTCATGCCAATATTTCTTTGTTTCGATACTGAGTATGACAATCAAATACTTATATAATATTTAATAAATACATTATTGTATAGGATGGCACCAGATATACTTAATATACAAATGAACATAATAATAAAAAGTTATTGCTTAACATTTCAAGAAAATTTTGTGGTGTATTGTATGTTATTAAATCAATCTACTTTGTTAATTCTTGTCAAAATTAACTGTAACATGTTGTGTAAGTATCGTTTTAATTGGAATGCAATCTATGTGTACACCTAAATGTATATCCATCATCTTTAAGCTTTAAGATCGGATTCTGTAACTACACCTTAATGAAATAAATAATTCAATTATTGACTTTTTATGAAAAAGGGCCTTTTCAATTTAGTAACTGCAAGCATAACGAAAAGTTATAACTCAAACAATTCTTTAAATTACTTTTATTTCTGAAGTATTCCGAAACAATACGAACCAAAGAAACAAACAATTAAGCTCTCAAGAAGTTAACAACAATTACGAACCCTTTGGTAAAAACAGTAAAAAACTGTCTCCAAATTTGTCCGCTGACATCCATCTCAATCAATCTTTGGTCCCGGAGGACCTAACCCTCTGGGCTAACCCTTCCTAACCCAATTACTGGAGGGTAGTGTTACATTCGGCCGCAAAAATTAGATTGAAATGTTTAATTTCATTAGTGGGTGTCGACAGTTCTTGATTTCATATGCATGGGATGGGGATATGAGAAACGATGATAAGTTAATAAGAGACATTTGGAGTGCATTCATATTATTTTTATTACTAGCAGAACTCCGCGTTTTCACCCGCGTATATATCCCGTAAGATTTTTGGGATAAAACTGTCCTATGTCAAATAGGGAGCCTATTATAGCCAATACAACCAACACACCAATCTTTCCTCCTTATAATATTAGTATAGCTGTCCTATGAACTATCTTCAGTGAGACTGTGATTCTGGAACATTTAATAAATAAAGAATTAGCTTTTTAGAAAAATAGACAATAATATACATTTATATAAGACACACACAATATTACGAATACTTAAGAAAGAAAACTTTTAAATAATTTAATAAAAAAAGCTACCGTGATAATAATACATAAATTTTTAATATCTGTATACAAGACATTGGCTTATACAACAATGGAAATCATACATCAGTGTTTTGACCCACTATTACTTTAATATATACTCTTTAATATTTTTGAAAACATTAATTAAACTCTGAAATATATAAACTAACTATTGTATCATTTTAGTGAAAGCGTATAAGCAAATTAAACTAAACGGAAAAGCAATTTCCGATAAAATATATTGAAAATAAATATCGACAAATAGCATGTCGGGCGTGCTATTAAATCTGCTATCTGTAATGATTTAATTTACGGCCCACCCACCGCAGTGTAATGTATGCAACAAGTTTAACTTACAATTTGTAGGTGTGAGATTAGATAGTATATTGGGCACTTATTG
>LQNK01000189.1:69069-84548 GCA_001586405.1 Phoebis sennae | reverse complement strand
TGCGCAAATATCAGCGGTTCTGCGATCGTAATTTGTTTTAACTTTTGTTGTGCGCCTCTAAAAAATACAGAAATTAGTAGCCCACGCGTGCGAAGCCGCGGGCGGAAAGCTAGTACTATAATAAACGAATAATAAGGACAAACTGAATCTATGATTGCTCTAAAACATAGATTTTACCACACTTAACTATTGACGAATCTCGAACCAAATGTACATGCAGGACCTATTGCGTAGTTTTTAAAATTTTAATTTAATTTAGTAAAAGACTTTATTATGTGTCACACAAAATATTATAACAGCAAGGACTGAATATAATCGTTAGCTTTAGTTAATTAAAAAAAATATTGTTACATGTGTCGCAATTAACTATTTAATATTGTCATACACCTACTAATGCCTAATAATAGAAACATATTCTATATTAATTCCAGGCAAGCCTTAGGACTTAGACAATGCTCAGCGGAAAACCAGACACTTCGCCCCTCAAAGCCTTCAAAGCGGACCATATTAAAATTTCCTTGAGAGTAATCCGTACACAACACAATATCAAAATTTAATATCATTTTAATCTTAATTCTCCTTATTAATGTTACCAAGGAGGGTATCCTGAGAGGTGGGTATACATTTAACGAAAAATAAGTTTTAAAACCACGTAATAACGTCGGGTTTTGATTGTAACGGTTTATTTTGGTAGGAAAATATGCGGGATAAAGAAAATCCTCTCAATTCAGGTAAGTTCAAAGATACCTTTTGAGAGCAAAGTATAATTAGGTCGTATTTTGTATAAATTCGGGAAAGCTTTATTAAAATGGGTAGGGTTATTGGATTTAAATAAATTATAAGTATCCGATTGGGATGAGTTGTTTTGCGCTTGTGTTAACGGGGAAAAATATATCTTCAATCATTCATTTGCGTGAACGCTTTTAAAAATTTATTATTTTTTGTAACAGTAGGAGAGTGGAGCATGCGGTTCACCTGATGTTAAGTGAGTGATCACATAAGAAGTATTGCTTACTATTGCATACTTGCATTTTCATAATGTTAAACGCACAGTTTCGCCTGTATTCCCATATTGTTTTAATCCTCTCCCAATTTCCCATTCATTTCTCCTCCTCTTCTTTCATGTGGCCAAGGCAACTGCGACATTTTGACGTAGTAGATGTTCGTGGGCTGCGGTCAGTCACTTAACACCAAGTCAACCGCATGGTCCGATTGTCTGCTTTGACATAAAAAATTTAACACCACCTCATTTAAACACTCATTACATCGAAAATGCTGATATGAAAATAATCGATGACGAAAAGATTCTCATTTTTTTGCTAAATGCTTTTGCATTTAATCTTTCACGATTAATTTAGTTTTAAACTGATAACTCGTTAATTAAAATATTCAATGAAAAAAAGAATAAACGCAGTATTATCACGTAATCCAAAATTATTAAGTCATGTATTTTTACGAATCGCACGTACTGAAAATCCTTACTCACTTCTTGCCAAAAAATAGAACCGACTTCCTCATACTAAAAAGTATAAAATATCTTGATTTTATTTTTGTTGTAATCTACACAAAGTCCGTGCATTTTGCACCGACTTTGAATAGATTTCACACGCATTGACTACTCTTTCGAACTCAAAAAGAATTTTCCAAATCGGTCCATACATGCGGTAAAATACGTTCGAATAAAGAATCTCTTTTTTGAAAGTCAGTTAAAAACCAGTACATTCAGTAAAAATACCTCCACTATATAAACCTGAACCGTGGCGTCCCTTGTCATTGTTACTTTTAATTAAAACGCAAAAACCGCCTGATGGATCACACGCGAAGTAATTAATGGCTTTGTTTGTTGAACTGGTTCACTCCACTGTCCGAAGATGTGAAAATTCAACACTTTTCCAATGGATTTTAATTTGACGGCGCTAGTATTCTACTAGTATAACTGTACTATATACTACGCGGCTTATCCACGTAGTTTCTTTTTTTTTAAGTCTTTATTTAGAAATAGTACACAGTTATGTCCATGACAATATAAATCGTTTTCAAGTTAAGAATAAACTTGTAAAAGTTGTCACGTGAGAAATAATAAGTTAATAGGTACTTATGTTTATTGACAGAATAAAATTTAACATCATATTATGCACTCTTTAGTAGCAGAAAGAAATTTATTAAATAAAGGTTCTTTTTAAATAATCCTTTCATAACAATCATTATTATTTATTAAGGATTTGCTAACGAAGAACAGGGTACCAATTTTCTGGAATGAGATGTAAAATAAATACAGACAAAAAAAGTTTAAAACTCTAAATGTTATACTTTTACAAGACGGCATGTTTTTATGAAACATTGCGAAGCCCTCGTGACAAGTTACGTCAAACTAGACAATAGTTTTGTATTCGCTTTTGAATTTTGTATTTGCTTGTCGGTGTCACTCGAGTCTTCGGCGCACTCCATCTGCATTTATTCTTTAATCTGTGGTTAGCCAACTTTCGAAATGTTTGTAGGATGATATCACTGAGTGATTTTATAATAATAGAAATTTCATACACTAATTAAAACAACTTGCTAACAGGTTTAATTACAACGTGTCTCTGAAAGGAAACAAAGCCGCGATGACAAAAGTGTACTCATTCGTAATCGCGGAGAAAACTTTATTTTGATGATGTATTTCTGTTAAGGATGTCGCATTTAATACTGTTTACTTTTCTGAAGTTATTAGTGGCCCAATTTTATTCGTATTTTGTTAGTCATTGCGAAATTAATAGTCCACGAACTAAGTGTTATTTTTTTTGCCCTTTGACAATCTATTCTCTGCTATTTAGATAGATAGAAACCTAGGACGTTCTTACAGAAGAGTTTACACAACACACTAAGAAAGTATGATCTAATAAACACTTCGCACTTAAGACATGAATGATGAATTCAAGATGATGAATTTTCAGCATTTAGGAGAGAAAAACCCACATTTTGTAAATAATTTTACAAATAACCTTTTATCCATCTACACTAAAATTACAAAGAGGAAAAGTTTGTTTGTTTAGTTGTAATGAATAGGCTCAAAAAGTACTGGACCGATTTTAAAAATTATTTCACCATTCAAAAGCTACATTATCCACGAGTAACATAGGCTATATTTTATAGGCTATACATATAACATTATGCTACGGTAACGAAGACACGCGGATCAGCTAGTACTAAATAAATATGGTAATAATATCATGCAAACATGGGCCATATATTACATAACATTAGGCTACGGGAGCGAAGCCGCGCGGTTCAGCTAGTCTTATATATAAAAATGAATCGCAAAATGTGTTGGTAAGCGCATAACTCAACAACGACTGAAACAATTTGGACAATTATTTTTTTTTAAATGTTCGTTGAAGTTCAAGCATGGTTTTTACGGCGAGAAAAAATCGAATTGCCGGATCCACGCAAGCGAAGCCGTGGGCGGAAAGCTTGTACTAAATAAATATCACACTAAATAAGAAAATAATATCAAATACGCCAATATCACCGTAACCAAAACCACAGTTAGACAAAGCAAGGTTCGATGAGGGGTAGGTAATGAAAAACATGGCCGATTACCCCTCCCATTGTGCAATTGTCTCCTCAACTTCGCTTTCAATCACGAAATATGACGCAAAAATATTCCACGGCTTTTTTACCTGATCTTAGAGTAATTAGTACGCTATCAAATATTAGTACCATTCGAAAGATACATTATCCACGAGTAACATAGGCAATATTTTGTAGGTTACTTACCTAGTAATTATATTATAAATGCGAAAGTTTGTGAGGATGTGTGTGTTTGTTACTCTTTCATGCAAATACTACTGAACCGATTATGATCAAACTTGGTATTCTAGTGTGTCTATTTCCTTAACTTCTCAGAACTCTTGCGGAAACCAAACATTTGTGACAATCGATTTTATAACTTTCTTTACTTTCTATAGAATAACAATACGTCACACATTCACTAATTGGCAGACGTGTAGCTAAAAAAAATCAATTAATATTTAAATTCTAAATATTTAAAAATTCATATTATTATTGACAATATAAGACAGTGTTTATAGTGAAAAGTGTCGTGGTAAGATTACTTTTCCAGTAAAATATGTTGTTACGTGTGTTTCAATGTATTTAGAATATAAGTTTAAAATAGCTTTCCGCCAATAATTTGATAAGTTTTCTCATGTAAATGAATATATTTTTTTTTGTATTATTTTTGGGAAATAAACTCCTTATTATTGTTCAATTTACCCCATTCTAATTTATTAAACCACATCTACATCTACAGACATACACACAAAAGCATTTCTAATCAATAATATATTTCGGACCGAAAACCTTTTGAGGAAGGGAAGTAAATTAAAAGCTTTTAAGGTACTAATAAAACGCAGCAGGATCTTGTAGGAACAATGAATGTGGTACAACACTAGTCAATACGGCTTGCGAACAATAGTGATGCGACAGCCGGCGCCCGCGCATTTACGGTGACTAATATTGTTTGATACTTTTAGTTTTCATAAAAATAATACAGGTGTTTGTAAGGCATTGCTTTAAGTACAATTTTGCAATTCATGTTCTAAGTGTAAAAATATTCATTTTATTTTTCGAACTAAACTTTTTTCATTAATTGAAGGCTAATTTTTATTAATTTTACATATTTTATTTTTAACCTAAAATTAGCCCTCAATTAAAATATGTAAATTATTAAAATATGTATATTATTAAACCTTTCCGTTAAAATTAATGCTACTTTTAAAAAAATAATTCAGGACATTCTTTGCGATAAATTATTATCGAAGCAAACTTGACTTAAATTACCTTGTAATAAATCCACATCAGTTGATTGTAAAATTATCCAAATTAAGTGTGCAATCTTTATTATTTTATTTATTTATATATTTAATTCAGATAACGATAATCCATATTTTAATATTATTGCTTACTAGTAAATACATAACAAGTATCAATTCCCATCATCCACCTACACCCTAAATATATTATAATAAAGTGACCGACAAGTTTGCGGTCAATAAATCTAGCGAAAAACCCAACACATTCCCACGAAATAAATCTCAAGTCTTTACAAAACACTTTAAACTGAATGTTTTGGTACAAAGGTCCTTTTGTGCTTTTGTCTCAGGTCTAAACAGAGTCTGGGGTCAAATTTACTTGTGGGTGAGTCGGCTTTACTTGATCGATATGATGCAACGTGGGAATTATTCTTATCTAATATTTTATTAACCGAATTTCAAAAAAAGAGGAGGTTATAGGTTTATGTATGTTACCGCATATATCCGGCGTTTATGGATCGATTTGGCAAAATTCTTTTTCCATTCGAAATAGTAGTGTCAGTGTAGTCCCATAGCAATTTGGTTCTAATCTGATCATCCATGTGGAAGATCCAGGGAACTCCTCGAAAATCAACATAAGCTCTGCGGTTAAGGTTTATATACCCACTAAATTCTAACTCTGAGACTGAATTGTGACTAGATGATGTGGTCCTTCACAGGTCACTAAAAAGGGAAAAAATAATAACTTTTTGCCAAAAAGAGAACCGAGTTCCTCCCTCTAAAAAGTAGAAAATAACTTTTATTTTATTATTGGTTCAACATACGTAACATGTATCCACCAAAAAATCTATTCAGAAATAGATGTATTACTTACTAGCTGATCCGCACGGCTTCGCTCCCGTAGCATAATATTATATACTAGCTTTCCGCCCGCGGCTTCGCACGCGTGGGCTTCTAATTTCTCTATTTTTAGAGGAGCACAACAAAAGTTTAAGTCTATAGTTTTTTTTTAATAATTTTCTATGAAAGTAGGTTTGTCAAAAATCTCACAGAGCGCGCGCCTCTTTAAAAATACAGAAAATCGAAGCCCACGCGAGCGAAGCCGCGGGCAGAGAGTTAGTTATTTTTTAAAGGTTTTTGAGGATTCATTGACTATTTTAACGTCTTATATCTATACGTTAAGAGTATAAAAAGGCATGTCCGCAACTCAACCAAAATCTCACATTGTCACGTGGTATGACATTTTCACGACTTTAGAAGCATATATCTCAAAAAATATTTATTTTAGCAGAAAACGCATTTAGAAACCTCGATATCATTTTTAAAGACCTTTTCAATGAAACCTCACTCAATGATGTATTAACCCCAAAAATATTTTTTTTAAAATAAAATGTAGCCTATAAGTTGCACCAAATATTGGTCTATCAGCATGTGAAATTTTATAAAAATTTGCCCAGTGGTTATAACGTGATTGACGAACATACAAACAGATAAACAGACAAACAGAAAAAAAATTTTTTAACCATGGTTTTGGTATCTATAGAACATACATATTGCATACCAATTACTCTTTTTGAGATATATTCAATGTACAGAAATGGTTCGGTTACTGTTTAATTATATGTATAGATTATAACGTCGATACAACTCTTAACAAATAATGCATTCATTTCGACCAAATTTGATTACCATAAAAACGGTTCTAGTGAGTTAATCTTAAAAGATAGACATATACTGTCGCGGACATTTTTGTAGATCATTTCAAAAGGAATAATTCTTTTATGCATAATTTTTTGGTATCTTGAACCGTTTTCGCAGCGCACGCAACGGAAGCCCTCAAGCATGAATAATTTTCCCCGTTTTTTTTTCACATTTTCCATTATTTCTTCGCTTCTAATAGTTGCAGCGTGATGTTATATAGCCTAAAGCCTTCCTCGATAAATGGTCTAATCAACACAAAAATAATTTTTCAATTCGAACCAGTAGTTTCTGAGATTAGCGTGTTCAAACAAACAAACTCTTCAGCTTTATAATATTAGTATAGATTAAGCTCATTTTTATTTTGGTAATCTATCCAATATATTTTTTATTTTTTTTACATCTGACTTACAAAAGCAGAAAAATAAATTTGGAGTTACACCACGAAGAGTTCTTACTCGGTGCAGTGTTTGTACTTTACATATTACAATTTACATCACAATTATACTCTGTCAGTAATATAAAAAATTTGAACTTGGCTTGTACTTAAACTTTTGTATGTAGTTTTTTACACTTTATGTCAAATTATATGATCATTGATCATGTTATGAAAAAAAATATTAAATATTGTTTTATTATACTTTATTGTTTACAACAGTGAGAACAAACATAAATAGAAAATCACAATTTTACCAATAACCATTGTAAAGTGACATTTCAGTTGTCAGCACTGAACCGCAGCGCTGCACTGGGCTACCCAGGTGCACATATATGTCAATCAAGTCAACAGGCAAATCCTGGCACGTGGCGGTGGTGCGCTCTATTGGTTTGTGACATTAGCTCTTTAAATACTACTCTATACATATTTTATACAATGTTCATAGTTCCGATTTTATTTTGAGTTAAACAGTTATTTTTTTAATACGTTCATAAGTTTAAAAAATGAGTTGCCATGTTTTCGTATTGTTGCAAATTTTTTCATACACGTTTTAAAAATAAAATGTCGTAAATTACCGAAAACTTAAAAAAATAGACATAAAATTCAAAATCATTGTTTTTTTATTACAGTTAAAAAATTTTGAAACACAAAATTAAAAAGAATTTTGTCATTGGAGATGCTGGGATTTGAACCCAGGACTTTCAGCATGCGAAGCAGACACTCTACCACTGAGTTACATCCCCAGATAGGAACATAGTCGAAATTATCAATAATATTGAGATGAATGAGGCAATTTTCTAATCATTGATACAAACTTATCTATCTTATTTTATCTTTAGTTCCTATGTCATTTTTATACATCTATAAAATTTACAAATTAATACAATGTAGTGTTTGTTTCTATTTTATCAGCTATGTAGGTACTATTATGTTGTTCGTAATAGAAATGTACTTTGATTCTACACAGCTGGCCAAAAGATCTGTCAGTTGATCACAAAGCACAGTCAGTTCAAAGCACTAGTCATATGGCTATTTCCAAACTGGGGGTAGCTGGGTTGTGACGTCAATAAGATGTTCGAGCACCAAGACGCGTCTGTCACTAATGAATGCAAATACTGAAGATTATATTGAATACTTATATTGAATTTGAAATTGACAATTGACGAGTGACATTTGAAAGTAAAGATGCCAACCTTTAGTTATTGCAACATGAAATTACAATTACGTCTAACGGTTAAACACAGATAAGAGAATAAAAGGCAGATGGAGAGCGCCGAAGACTCGAATGACTCCAAAAGCAAATACAAAATGCAAAAACAAATACAAAAAGTTTGTCTAGTTTGACGTAACATGCCTCGTATTTTTCCTTAAAAAATAATCTAATGTTAATATGAACATTGTAAAATTTGTTGCCAAAAGCAAAAACAAGAAGATGGATTATCCTCTCACATATAACTAAAAATTATTTGGCTTATTTAATTTTTTAATCCTATCAATATCTGGTAACATAACACGTGTACGTACTTACGTGTAGGTATCTGCCTTCTATTAATTCTCTAATCCATGCGGTAAAATATCTAAAGCATTTTAAAATTAGAATATTAAAGTAAATATAAATATTACTAACATTAGCCAATTTCTGGCTGTTTTACTTATTGTACACTTATTTTGTTGTACCTTCTACTTTTACACTACCAACCCCTTGCGATGACTGATGACTTGTCTGATGGAAATCTTTGTTCACTGATAAGACCGCTTCTATGTTAATATTTGTTTATTATTACACTTTTTTATTTATTACAAGACAGTAGTATCCTTACATAATATTTTAAATGCGAAAGTAACTCAGTCTGTCTGTATGTCAGTCTCTACTTCACAGCTAAACCACTCAACCGATTTGAATGAAATTTTTTAAGAGATTATTTGAAATCCGAGAAGGGTTAAAAGTTAAAACTCATAGGATAACTTTTAATAACCCGGGGAACGAGAGATATATGCGGGTGAAACCAGGGCTAGTATGTAATAAAAATAAAGTTTAATAAATCCATATAAAATTAAATTCAGGCTAACACTCTTTTAAAGTCGGTTAAAATAGTTTGATGATCAATATTGAATATGCATGCGAATCAGATGAATAATTCAAAAAGTCAGGCTCCACTCGCTACAATTAAAGAGGGGCAAACAAAAATCAATTACTGCTACTATTTACGAAATATGCACATATGTAGGTACATATATATAAACTATAGGAGCAAGTAGGTACCTTGGCTTATTTTTGCGTATTACTTTAAAGATAGCTTTATATCAACACTAGCTGATCCGCATAGCTTCGCTCGAAATTATGTTATATATATAGCCTATCACCACCCATTTACCTATTTTGGAAGTTGATTTTTCAAAAAAAAGTAGCCTACGTTTGAACGCGGGCTTTAATCTATATGCATACCAAATTTCATTAACATCGGTCCAGCGGTTCGGCCGTGAAAGAGGAACAGACAGACAGACTTTCGCATTTATAATATTAGTATCGATTGCAGGATGTAGCGTAAAGAGTAGAGAATATGGCACCTGCAGATAGAGGAAGTTACGACGTTCAGATATTTTATATTTAATGTTAAGTAAAAGGCTCTCGTTTTTCGAGATATTCTCTTTGGAATCTCAATGAAATAGACAAGTTTTTTTCTTAATGTGACACTCGGGTGACCGAAGTCTTTTTTACACCACATTAATGTAAAAAGATAATGTTCATGTTCCCCGTATGGCCTAGAATATACCTATATTCTAAATCATAAAATATACTTATATACTCGTTATTTAGGAATTAATTTTGAAAATATTGTAACGTAAAACTCCGTTTCCTCGGTTCCACCGCACTGAACCAAAACAGTTAAACATCAGACCATAATTCATCTAAATAACTTTCAAGGAAATACTTAAAGAACGATACGAGACGAATTCTCCCCTTCCACATGCCACAATCATTTTCGACTACACAACTAAAACTATCCGGAAGGGAACGTCTACAGTACTAATACATCGTTTCTCATGAAAGCTTTATGAAACATTTCCTATACACGATATACATCGATGCGTGTTAACCGGAGTATCTACAAACTATAAGGGCAAGAAAAGCAATGGATGCTAAAATTGTAATGGTGTCGTGAAATTATGAGAAATTTCGCGAAATAGTGGAACAGTAAAAAAATTGATATTTTATTGCGTCCTGGGTCCACTTTTCTGCAATATTTTATTCTCTTTTCGTCGTTTCCCATTGCTTGTTACATATTTATATTTGCGGGTAATAAAATTTTCGTTACAGCACTTTGATCTTTAGGCGTTTTGTTTAGGGTATTTTTTGTTATTTTTGTATGTGTTTGTAAGTTTGTCTGTGTGGTTCATGTCGTCACACGCACGACTGGGTAGTATATCATCTTCTTTGAACAAATGCCTCAGTGTCTCTGGTTACGGCGTAATCTAGTAAGGAATAAACAACGAGCGCGGGTGAATCGTGAATCTCAAATTTTGAATACGATTTTCGTAAAATATATTCTAAAACAGTAAGGATATTGTGTGGGTAAACATTTTAAATTGTATGCTGTTGAGTATTTTCTTAAATTATACATTTATAAATCTAGCATACATAATTTTGTTAACGAAATAGAGAGAGAGTAGAATCTCTTGATACAACATGATTACAAAAATTACGTTCGTTACAATAACTTTCATTACAACTTTTCCAATAAGAATTTATTATATCCAAATAAACACTGAATTTACCTTGTTGGAAGTACCTAAGCTTATAAGAAAATTTACTAAATTTACTCCCGAAAAATAACTAGTGACCCACTCCGGCTTCGCTCGCATGTAAATTAGGTATAAACGTTCTTCTTGAATAACTCAATATATATAAAAAAACATCAAAATAGATAGATAGTTTTACAGATCCAAATATACAAAGTGACTTGTTTTACAATACAGCTACGTAGTGATGTACTAATATTAACAAAAATCGAATTAGAAAATTAATTTAAGAGCCGCGCTCCAAAACCAATAAAATCTTATTTGTATTGTTTGTAAGCGGTAATTTCAGAACAGCGTTAAACCTCATCACATAAATCAACTTCAAATCGCTTACAACAAATTTCACGCATCGTTTGTTTCCGAAATAGATTTTAAAACGATATTGCATGATTTATACGTTTCTAAGGTTTTTTAGCTTTTGTATAGGGTTCGGGTGATCTAGGCAGATTTAGATGAGAGTTTAAAAAAGCTGAAACTTATAGGATTAAAGTCATTACCACTTTTTCTAATCAGCAATTGCACACTTCTTATTGGAAAGGGCACCATTTTGAACTACATATTTATAGTTAGAATTTTTTGCATTATCTACTGAAGCAATAAGTTTATCGTATAATAATTTCGCCTACGAAAGAGTGGCCAGAAAAATTTAATTGAAAGTGGAATTACTCTAGTTTTGACACTAGATTTTAGTCTCGAGAAATTTATTTATTTATTGGAACCAATTAAAAACAATCAAAATTCGATCCTTTTGTCGTTCTTGTACTTGAACTACATAGATAAAGAGCCTATGTAGTTCACTGACATAGTTTAGTCTAGTAGAGTGTATTATAGTGAAGTGTAATGTAGTGTTGTGTAGTGTAGAGAAGCTAAACTAAGGCGGTCTATAGATTTCACTGCAAGCTTAATTCTGTCTATCTATATTTATTATCTTTATCTAGTTGTGTAATGTATTGTAGTGTAGTATAGTGTATTGTCGCATAATGTACTGCAGTGTAACACTGTATTAGTGTTGTATAGTGTAGAGAAGCTAAACTACAACGGCGTAGACATTTCACTTCATATAAAAGAGCTAGTTCTATCTATCTAATATATTTTTCTATGTCTGTATTGTAGTGAAGTGTAGTGCAGTGCAGTATAGTGTAGTTTATAACATAAGAAGCTAAGGTGGTGTATAAATTTCACTGCATGTAAATGTGCTAGTTCTATCTATTATCTCTTTCTATGTCTAAATTGTAGTTAAGTGTAGTGCAGTGCAGTATAGTGTAGTGTATAACAGAAGAAGCTAAACTGAGGTGGTGTATAAATTTCACTGCATGTAAATGTGCTAGTTCTATCTATTATCTTTTTCTATGTCTATATCGTAGTAAAGTGTAGTGCAGTGCAGTGCAGTGAAGTGTATAATGTGTAGAAGCTAAACTAAGGTGGTGTATAAATTTCACTGCATGTAAATGCGCTTAGATCGAGCCGCGAGTCTCTTTACCGACTTACTGCTTACAGCTTGCGTGTGACCTGTGACGATAAATGATGGTTTCGATTTTGTGTTATACAGGTGGAATTTTGTAACGCCACCTGAAGGGAAAGTGCTCTTAATACTGGAGATAGAAAATATTAGTCGAAGAAAACATTTCCTGTTTTCGAAAAGAAATAAAACTGCATTCACAATGATTTTCAAGAAAGGTCTTTGAATTTTCTTAGATGAGATGTAACTGCATGCATAACGTAGGTTAAATATGGTGATTTCGTAGATTTTTAGTTGGCATTACAAAATTCACCTAGTATAAAGTTAATAAATGTAATCAATCCAAAGAATTCTGTTAAATTATTTTCTTTTTTGTAGTCAACGATATAATATGATGTTATTTTTTAAACATTTAACATTAGTATATAAAATTTTTGAATTGTAATGTACTTGTCATTTGGTTATAAATCTAAATTATTTAAATCGAAAAAAAATATTGTGAGAGTTTTTTTTATAATTCATACATTCGACTTCTTTAGCAAACTAATAAATATTTTCTATTACAAAATTATTCCAATTATTATTAGAAAATAAACATTTTGGAAAATAATAATCACTTTAGAAATTCTGATCTGAATAAAAAATAAATAATTTGTCATTCAAATTACTAAATAAATTTTAATAAAAAAGTTAATTGAAAAATTTAATTTCCATCCACTATTGTAACTAGTAACCAAGTGCAATTCTGAAGATGGCCGGGTCTATATGATCAGATCGTGCCCAGCCAGAACGGGACAGGTACATTGTGTTGCACGTGTGTGTGAAAGAGACAGCAGATAAGATGACCAGTTAGAGGTCAGGGGTGAACGCTCTCGTGACGTATACTGGTTCCGAATAAGGTTCCTGTCTAATAAGAAAAGACTTTTCTGTTGTATTAAGTAGTAATGAATTAATGAATGATTACCATAATCTTAAGATTAGAAAAAATATATAAGCAATGTAAGTAAGCATAAAATAGCTGCGTTATCGTTTAGGAATAATATAATAGCTCCCCTGACCGATCTCGTCCACGGCGGCCAATCTCAACAGAGACCAGCCAGCTGTGAATGAGATATTTTAGTGCACAAGTGTACTCGCAAACACACTCTCTATTCCTTTACTCTCATAACCCTATGGGATGGCAGATTTTTTTAGGAATGATCTCTCTCAGGCAACCAGTCGTCAAGGGGAGAAGATAATTACACTAGAATAGAATAGAAAACACTTTATTGCACACAGGCATGGATAAAAGAGACATACAAACAAACAAACAAAAATACTTTATTGTGCACCAAAAAAAATAAAAATTACAAAATTAAAAGTAAAATAGCTATATGAAAAGTACAAAATAATAATGAGTGCATGTAGGCGGCCTTATCGCTCAAGAGCGATATCTTCCTAGCAACCTGTGATTAAGCAAACAATGTTCTTAAAAAAACATAAATACAAAATTCCCACCAATTTACTTTACAAAAACAGCATGCTCAATTCTTATCATATTTCGATAATATACCTCAAAAAACTAAAATTAGTTATTTATAGGTTTCATTCCAAAATTATAAATCAATTCCCGTTGAAAATCTACTAAATTACTTATTTTGGAAATCTTAAAGACAAGATGTATCAAGTTTAGGGTTAGCATTCTCTTTGGTAAATGTCTACAAAGTTTGCCGACGCCTGGCACTAACTGTATGGTTATATTTAATAGGTCATTGAGGGAATCCTAGCTTTCATATTATTAGTAATACACTTTAATTAAAAAAATAATAAAAGGAACTAACCTTCCTGCATAGTAGATAAAAATAAATATTCTCGGTCGTTTTACACTACGCCATTAAGTCCCAAACTAAGCAACGCTTGTATTATGAAAACTAGATAGCTGATAGACATACTTAAATATACAGACAGACAGACATTTTTTTTTAATTTTTGGGTTCTACATCGATGTAGTAACATGTGCTAATTTTCATTTCTACAGTTTTTTTACATGTATGGATATTTACCACATTTTTTTATAATAATAAAAAATATTCTCTGACATATGACATATCGCCACCTAGTTCCAAACTAAGCAAAGCTTGTACTATGGTCAATAGACGACTGATAAAATAATATACTTAAACATTTTTTTTGTCAATACATACATACTATAGATAAAACACCCAGACAGTAGGAAATTTAAATTAACAAAAAGTTGAAACCACAGGTCAGAAAGTAGATATTTTCTTATAGTTTTTTTCAGATTTTTACAGATTCCTATATGTCCAATCTTACGTAATTATCATATCACAGCGATATCAAAATATTTTACTCGATCTGTAAACTATCTTTTAATAATAGCTGTATTAACCAATAATTTTAATATACAATTCTAAAATCCGCATAAGTATATCACCCGCATCGATAAATAAAGGGTATAAGTCAATACAAGTTGTATGTGTATATAAGTATGTCTATAAGTATAATATGTATTTATATATATATTTGTGTATGTTTTTGTATATTCATGTGTATCTATTGTTTTTGTTCTCAAACTTTCTCTTGTAATCTTTTGTGCACTTCCTACTCCTTCTATGCAATCTTTCCTCTACTCTCCGGTTGTCTGGAAGAAATCGCTCGTAGCGATAAGACCGCCTACTGTACTTTTTTTCTTCCTTATGTATCTTCGTGTATACTATGTTATATTAAGTGCAATAAAGAATTTTACATTCATTCATTCATACAAGTTAAGTACACTTTTAACTCTGATGGTTCCGTAGTTATTGTTTTTTATGTGATATGTTTTTTATTAAATTTAATTAGTAGTCGCTCAGTTGTCGAAATTCGAGCATAATATGTGTAATTAAATTATAGGTGATTTCAAATAAATTATAAACATTATTTAGGCTATATTATCATACACAGAAGGATGAAAGAAAAAGACACAGAGCATGCATGCTTGTAGAAATTAGTTTTTGTATGTCAAATGCATGGTAGTGTGTGTAATGTTTCATTTATTTATTTAATGTTCGTTATATGCAAAAAATGTTGAAAAATCTTAGTGTTCTGCTCTCCGATACATAAACTATAAATGTACTAAAGTTACACAACATCGGAATTTTCATAAAAGTTTTTAATCATGTATTAATATTATGTTGCTGTTTTGTTTTATTCTGAACTCAAATATATTTTCCGTCAAATACAAAATTAAAAATATTGTATTTATTGGAGATGCTGGGAATTGAACCCAGGACTTTCAGCATGCGAA